>BGZK01002717.1:0-44777 GCA_005406025.1 Eumeta japonica
CATCTTACAGTTTGGGAGTAAAATGCCTGTGACATATGGACGGACGGGCATAATGAGGCGTATAAGGGGTTCCGTTTTTGCCATTTTGTCTCGGAACCCTAAAAAAGATATTCAGATTTCTAGATGATGGATTACCCGATTCTCACTTAATTACGAGAGAATTTAGAGACATTGCATTGTTACTAATTTTGTTGCCATGCGGACGAGTCTTAATTTACATTTATTATTTTCTTAATCATAAAACTAACTTTCTTTTGCATTGAATGATCCAAAGTCGAAAATCCGAAATGTTTGTATTATGATGTGTATTAATTTAAAGGAAAATATTACATAACTACCTTTCGCCTATGGCTCCATTCATGTCGATATAGATTGAGTTTTTTCATTTTTAACATCGAGCGTTCTTTATTTCAGTCACGATCTTAAATTCGGTCCCTTTATAAATTTAATTTCGTATTTCACCATTTGCTCCATTTCGGTTCTCGCTCTACCATCCCAGTCCTCCTAACGATTCCTTGTCCAGTTCCGTTCTGGAACTCGATCACAATTTCACCGCCATTGTAATGTTTATATAATTATCGCTAACCACGGTCTTTTTTAACGCTTTCGGTTTTCATTTCGATGTCGTTTCGATTTCAATTCCTGCTTTCGTTAGTGGGATTCCTGTCTCGATCTATGTCAATAAGGAGTTGACTATCGATTATAGAATCGACTATCTCCACTGCTAGACTGTTGAACTGGGAATTTATGTCGTTCCCCTCATCTGGTTCTCATCACTACTACCGTAGCAAAATATTGAGCTATGTTGCAAAAGCTATTTCAGTAAGGTATGGTAACAGCTTCGAAACTATTATAAAATGGTATATGCGATTGCAGATTTTGAAACTAAGTGTATGTACCGAAAATAGTGTTAGTATAGGTTCCAACCCGATCGCATTTAACGTCTTCGGGAGATATGCTGGACGCTATATTTTCATACTATGAAACTGTTTTGAGGTTAATATTTATCTAGTACTCTGAGATGATTTTCACTCATATAAACGACAATCGATTGATTATATTTCATACTATTTCTACGTCTTTATTCAATGCCAATCGAACGTACGGTGGCCGACATGTTGCAAAGTCATTTTCCTATGGCCGGTAATAGTCTGAAACTATCAAGTAGTCGATCTCTGCGATTGCAGAGTAAGAAAGCTAAGTGAACGTACAAAAATATTGTTATAGGTCACAACCCGAACGAATTTAATGTCTTAAAGATATGCTGGACGCTATATTTTCATACTATAAAACTGATGTTAATATTTCTCTAATGCCTGGGCCGATCTTCACTATTCCGAAACCAATCATTTGCTTATATCTTTTTACTAATTTTTGCGTATTTATTTTATGCGAGCTATGTTGCAAGAGCCCTTTCTTTATGCACTACACCTACTCCGAAACTATCGAGTAAATGGTATATGATTGCAAATCTTAAAAGCTATGTATGTACGAAAATATTGTTATAGGTCAGCAAACCGATCGGAACTTAAACGTCTTCAAGATATGCTGGATGCTATTATTTTCATAATTATAAACTGTTTGATGTTAATTTTCTCTAATGCCTGGCCGATCTTTTAACTATTCCATACCAATCGATTGCTTATATTTTTTACTAATTTTTACGTATTTATTTTGTGCCTATCGGACATATGATAGCTGAGCTATGTTGCAAAAGCCTATTTTTATGTGTACGGCAACAGCTTCGAAACTATCGAGTAAATGGTATATGCTATTGCAGATCTTAAAAGCTAAGTGTATGTACGAAATATAGTGTTATAGGTTTCAACCCGATCGAACTAAACGTCTTCGAGATATGCTTGACGCCATAATTTCGTACTATAAAACTGTTTGAAGTTAATATTTCTCTAATGCCTGGGCCGATCTTCACTATTCCAATACCAATCGATTGCTTATATTTTTTTTACCACTTTTACGTATTTATTTTATTACAATCGGACTTACGGTGGCAGAGCTATGTTGCAAGTGCCTATTTTTTTTGTGCACGGTGACAATTCTAAAACTATTGAATAGACGATCTCAGCGGCTGCAGAGTTAGAAAGCGTATTTCGCGAATTCGTACGAAATATAATGTTATAGGTCTGAACCCGTTCTCATTTAACGTCTTCCAGATATGCTGGACGTTATATTTTCATACTATAAAACTGTTTAATGTTAATATTTCTCTAATGCCTGGGCCGATCTTTACTATTCCAATACTAATCGATTGCTTATTTTTTTTAACCTTTTTTATTCGTATTTATTATATGCTAATCAGACGTATGACGGCCAAATTGCGTTGAAAAAGTCTATTTTGCTATGCACGGCAACAGCTCCGAAACTTTTGAGTAAATGGTGTCTGCGATTGCAGAGTTAGAAAGCTAAATGTATGTTAGAAATATAGTGTAAATGGTCCCAACTCGTTGGAATTCAACGCCTTGGAGATATGCTGGACGTTGTATTTTCATACTAGAAAAGGGTTTGATGTTAATATTTCTGTAATGCCTAGGTAGATCTTCACCATTCCAACATCAATCAATTGTTTATATTTCACTTCTATTTTTTCTGTATTTATTTTATGCCAATCGGACGCAATTGGTGGCAGAGCCATGTCGGTAAGAGCCTATTTACTTATTGACGGTTACGACTCTGAAATTATTGAATAGACGGTTTTTGCGATTGCAGAGTTAGAAAGCTAAGTGTGCGTTTGAAAATACTGTTATAGGTCAAAACCTGAACGAATTTAATGTCTAAGAGATATTTAGACTATATTTTCATACTATAAAACATTTTGATGTTAATATGTCTCTAATACCTGACCCGATCTTCACCATTCAAACACCAATCGATTGGCATTCTATTTTTTACATATTTATTATATGCCAATCGGACGTATGACGTCACAAATTGTGTTGCAAAAGTCTATTTTCCTAAGCACGGCAACAGCTCCGAAACTTTTGAGTAAATGATATCTGCGTTTGGAGATTTTTCAAGTTAAATGTACTTACGAATAATAGTATTTTAGGTCCCAATCCGTTCGCATTTAACGTCTTCGAGATATGCTAGACCCTATATTTTCATACTACATATAAAAGGGTTTGATGTTAATATTTCGCTTATGCCTGGGCCGATCTTCACCATTACCTCCGGTACACGCACCGGCCTGCGGTACAGGTTTACACAAAAATGCAATTAATTATACGTATGTATGGAGGAAGAATTCCACGTATAAATACTGAACCCCACAACGGTAGTGCCGCACTCGCGAACTCGCTCCGGAGCCGGTAATTGAATAATTTTAATTTTAATAGAATAATTTTCTACGGGTGTTAGCTCGGGGAGTACGCGAGAATGTTGTATTAGACTGATAGAAAAAACGATTATTATTGTGGCAATACCGAAACTGTTGTCCGCCTAGTGACATTTCAGTATCGCGTGGCGATGTCGGTTGTAGTGAAGTTAACGAATTCCCCTAACACAAACGGTATCGTATGCCATTTTACATAATTTAAGCGATCTGTTTGCAAATTTCAATCAGTCGTTTCAACTGTTAGAACAAAGATAGTGCAAAGACCACTTTCTCAGCTATACCATCAGAAAAGTCGAATATCTCAGCAACTCAGAAACGGTTGTCGGCCTTGTAACATAATTTCACTATCTCATGAAAATGTTAAATGTATGCAAAGTATACGCTTTCCAGATAAGGTTTTCGAGACTAATGCACTGTTATGTTCCACCACAATCGGGGTTCGCGGATTGCGATAAAAAAGTGAACACTAAAGCAAACACAATGTATGTATTTAATTTTACTCTGTCTCAAAACTCATTACGGAATCGCGACATTTTATCATAAGATCCATAGTTCGTGACGTAGATCCGATTCGGCGCATCGCAATTCAGTTCTTATTTTATGTAATCACATAACGCATTAATTTGTTCAGCTCCTAAACGGCTAACCATGCAAATTGAATGTATTGTATGAGCTCGTCAAATTAATTCACATATGCGGCTGCTACACGACCTTGACATTGAGGATACACACGACGGCGCTCTGCACGTCGTATGGTCATTTCTGTTTTGTATCTTTTGGTATAGAATACTTATGATTTTTCTATATACCTTTTGTGATGCGTTCTAGTGTTTGTATTTTTAGGATAAATATGTTGTAATAATGTTATCTTGTTTTGTTGGGAATTGTTATGGATATGTGAGGTTTCATACGCATTTTTTATAGTGTAGTCAAGAGCAAACAAGGCGAGCTATCAGAGAGTTGATGGTTACAGCGGCCTATGGCCATTCGCAACCCCAGAGGAATGCCCAGTGCGTTGTCGGCGTTTCTGGGAGTGAATAGAGTAATGGAGGAAATTCGGTTGATGGGAGGGGCGACGAGGTGGGTTATGGAAACTCTCAATCACTGGACGAAAAACAACAGCAAAACTGGCCACTTAACGGCTCTACCGCAGTAAATGTATTTGACTGTTTAAGGAGGCGTATTTTTTCGATAAGTTAAAAGACCTAGGCAGATATTTTGATTTGAATAGAAAATTTCTACAATAATAAACGAATATAAAAAAAATGCTTAACAACTATATGTAATAAAAGACATGTCAGAAGGAAATGGTTTATAAATGTTACCTATTTCCTCATTGTTTAGTTACATTTCCGATAAAATTGACTGAATATATATGTAGCTGGTCAGCATTGGAATTATACGGACATTCAATATTCATTCTTTGGGTTAGATGACCATTAAAAGATAGTTTTAATCAGTCCACTGTTCAGGCAAACCCCACACACTCTTTTTACTCCAGCTTTTTTATTTCAGGGAGAAGAGTATTAAGTGCCTAGCCTTTAGTAAACCCTTTGATTGGAGATGATAACACATTGAGCAGAAACGGACCCGGTACATTCCGGGTTGACAGCAGTCACTGCGCCATCACCGCTCGCCAAGGGTTTTGTGATTACAATCGGCGAATTTCCTAATCTCGTACCCATCAATTCGGGTTCGGCTCCCGACGAGCCAACTCGCTCGGCACAGCTAGTGCACACCGGTCGTGGGCGAGGGCGCGCTCATCCCGCCGCATGTTTTGAAATCGGAAAATACGTTAAAATTTCAATAATAAAATATTGTAATAGTTAAATAATTTTAATAATAAATTAACGCAGTAATTATGTCAGGTGTTTATTACAAAAACAAGTAGTCGGTAATTGTACAAATTACTTATTTTATACTTAAGGATTTAATCTTACGTTATAAATCGGCGTCAGTGTTAAGATTCGTATTTATAAGTAATGATTCAGACGCTTTTCAACATAGTTTGTACGCGACATGACAGTTATGTGGAAATATAAATTGTGATAAGATAAAAATTGCAAAAGAATGGTTTAAGTCAATTAATTGTTCACAAGAATACTTTCTTCACTTCACTGCAAGGTTAGTCTTATTGAAAAACGTCTATCGTATTTGCAAAATTCCGGTTGGAATATACAAATTTAATTAAAAATGTACGGAAACGATTGAAAAATAATTATATCTCAGTGCTGTGTCACGAAGGTCGATAGAGTTTCGTGACATCGTTTGTTGCAATTTAAACATAAACATCGTGCAAGAAGATAATGAAAGTAAAATACATACACGTTTTTATGTACTACAAATGCAAAGTTGTTTTTTCAGAGCGAGCGCGTCTCGTCTTTCAGCTTTTCAATTCGATGCCACCACACTGGCATTTCTCGACAGAGATCTGGCAAACGGAATACATTCTCTCCCACGGCGAGCTAACTGCGCTAAGCTCCAGCCGGTCTATTTTATTGACACTGTGATGTCGTAGCTGTCGACTCTCAAGACTTCAGTACTAGAGCGAATTAATTGCGATACTATCGTGCGCAAGAAAAAATCGGATAATTTCCAGCGGTAATATTATAATACCAATATTTAATACATTGGTATTGGGATTTTTACTTTTATATATAATTTGAAATTACTGCCAAACTATTTTCAATTATTCTTGTATTATCTTATTCGTCTGTGGAAAGACAAACCTTGTGTTGTCTTTCTTATCACGTATGTTGTTCCATTTTTTTTAAATATTTGATTTGTCACTACCCGTGGTACGATCATAGAAATAAAATTTATTTAGTTGTGTATCAATCAAAGGAAATTAAACAATTTATTCTTTTTCTGCGTCGATTAAAGATTAAATTAAACGTAACATAACTGTCGAACGATGGTAAATTAATTTTATTTTAAATAATTACAATTATTGCATCTGTATTCATTTACGTCTTTTTTAATGTTAATAAGCACATCGTCTCGTTTGTTCTATGTAACAAAAGTGAACATATTTTACCATTGACGTAAAATAATGAAAATGTTTAATTTTGCAATATTACAAAAGCCGATGAACGTAAAATTCAAAAAAATATTAGTCCTAAGTAAATAAGTCATATATATTGATGAAGTCATATAGATTTATGTTGATGATAAATTAGAGGAACTCTAAAATATGTTTAATGGTTTTATGAAAAAAACATAAAACCGTATAATAAAGATAAAATTTCGACAAATCAGTGCCACATCCGTTCAAACCAAACTAGTGAAACACTCTATTACTTCATAGTCGAGTCTAAAGCGTATACTAAAGTTTTATTCGCGTGTTCCAAAATCACGAGATTCCCCTAATATGTGAAAATTCTGAACACCTTCAGGAAGCTGGCGTTTTCGAAATTCATGAATTGCAGAAAATTTAATAGAAAAACCTTAATATGCTAAAAATAAACATACCAAAAATCAGAACAAAAGTTTTCGACAATACAGTTTCATGTGCAAGAGCGTCAACCTCGACACAGCGCCATGATCCCTCGATACTCGTAGACCTTGATCTTCGGCGGCTGTCACCAGAGTGACTACCTAATTTTTCTTTTAATAATGCTTATTTTTCTGGGAACATACGGACGCTAAACAATTCTCACAGAAACAGATGATGAGTACGAAATTCGCGGCCGTAGATTGTATCTAGAGATCTTGAGTCGGAATAATACAACCTGGAACCAGGCGATGTACGTTGCCTAGGATTTCCGAGCTAGAGTTTACGGGAAATTTGAGAGTAAAATCGATTTAGTGTATATGAAACAATCAAAGAACCGAGAACTCTATATTAAATATATAACGCTTACTTATACGTGGTACATAAGTTTTGAATCTGTATAACGTAGAGACAGTGCAATTTTTTTAAAGGCTTATTTTATAACAATTAAAGCAGTTTTTTTTAACGTGTATGTCTACGGCTGTATGATTCGCTACTTTTGCTCTTGTATTAGGTTTGCATTATTCAATCTGTTTACTGTACGTTATTCCTTGCGTTGTATGTAAAGACGGTAGCGTTGATGAATGCGTTACTTGTTAATCACCATAGTTTTGGTATAACAACTTGTTAGAAAGTTGATAAAATATATAAGCAAGTTAAGTCATTTTGCATTTAATAACTTTGCATTTTTGAAGTGAAACTTCTTAAGCGGCGATTCTATGATCGATTGAGAATTGAATGTGAAATTTCAAGGATGCGTCACGTTAGGCACATTTCGATACATAGAGAGAAGAAAGATATGAGAAGGATAAAACGAGAAAGTGAGTTATACATTGTGACACCACGAAACTGGAGCATAAGAGAGCGATGTATATACAACGATAGAAAGTGATAGAATAAGATAGAGTCGCGTACGCACGCGTTGTAGATGTACACGCCAGATGCTGTCTATGAACAGCTGGGTTACTATGCGCAGTGTAATTAATATTTATCATTGTGTTTTGTTCTTATTTAGTGAAGAGTTGTTATGTGAATATATTGAAATTTTATCGATAATGACGTTATTAAGTTTAAAGTTTCACTTCTGTAAGGTGTAAGGTAGAAACTGTGCTGAAATAAATAATTTAATACTAATTCTATAATTTTCATTCTAATCTAGGTATATGGGACAGTTTTAACTGATTCATTTACTAGATCATCATCGTCCAGCCTAAGACTAAATAACTAAGAGCAAAAATTTGATATTTGGAAAATTTGAAAAGAAATTTTATTGAATTTATTTTTAAAAAACCGTTTTTCGAAATTAAATCTCCAAAAAAAAAAGGCGAGCAATGTTTGTGTAGAAAATAATATTTTTTTTGTCAAATTTATTTAAAACTAGTTACTATTGCTCATAGATACAATTAATAAAGCATGTTTTTCGGAATTTTTCAAAATTGTACCTCTGAAGGGGATAAGGTTTGTATGGATATTAATATTTTTTATAGTTACAATTATTTGAAACATTTTCATCGACGCATCGAATGAAACACGTATTTTAACTTTCTTTTTAGAAGTGCAACTTCTAAGATAGTGAAAAGGGGTGCAAAAGTGTGTACGGGAAAATGTAATTCTTTTATAATAAAGAGTATAGCCATATACTGAATCTAAATTTTTCCATAGTATGGACATATATTGTGTATGGATAGGGATGAATTCAATTTTATATTGACATCGTTTCACGTATGAAAACGTTCCATAACAACGATGTGCATTACAAGCAGAGAGAACAGGGAACGAGGTTTCTTTCAGCGTCAGTTGTCGCACCGCGTCGCCACTTCCGTATAGCCCTTTGCGCGGCACCGTCTGATTCGTGTCCTTCGTAGCCGAGAACGGCATTGCTATCGGAACTAAGAATGGAACAAGGGTCGGAACTATAAGCGGGTCTGAAATCAGAACCCAAAATACGACCGAGAATATAGCCAAAAGCGAAACCGAGATCGAAAATAGAATCGGAATCGAGTTCGGAAGTAGCATTGAAAATGAGCTACAAAACGGGACTACGATGAAATAAATAAAAAAAATCAAGTATCATATAAATATAATAAGCCGCTTATCGACATGTATTTACTTTTACGCACTTCTTAAACGGTAACTGGTAACCCTACTAAATTCTGGATTACTCTGACATCGTATTATAATATTATTACAGTGGAAGTTCTTGACTCTTCGCCAGGAGCGCTTTTAGTGCCGTGATCTGGTTGTGTGTTTGCATAGGTGTTGCGTTCGTAGATGCCGCTACGATTGCACCGAGCTCACGATGCATATATTTAGTAATACTGCTGCAGTGCACTGTAGCTCTGTACGATACCAACTCTATGAAATGTATCCATATTAATTGTCTTCGTGTGAAATTTTAAGTATTGCTTTTGTAAACATGATGTATAATGGGCGTTTTTTTTACTCAACCAATTACCGCATGAGATGCTGTTTCGCAATTATGCAAAATTAAAATCCAAACAGGTTTCTTGTTACCTAGACAGATAATTACCTATATAGATAGGACAGATAAAGAAAAAACTAACATAATTTAATAAATTCATTGCTATTTAAGATTGCATGTTATTTAAATATTTATTAACGGTAGATACAATAATATATAAAAAAATAATACTTTCTAACATGTTAAGTTTCTTTTCTGTTTGTTTCAGGATAGAAGCAATTTTAAATACCGCTCGGATTAACCGAGATACCCATCTCCCATTTCCCGATGCAGACACCGAGGCCACTGCGCGGCGGAGTAACACCAGGGCCGTAGGGCGCACGAGCGGAGGCGTAGGCCCTAGAATCCTAATCGAAAACCTCTTCGATGGTCTCCTACCCTCTAGAGAGAATCATTTATTAGCGCTGTCACTTCATTGTTATTAAATTCCTTAATATATTCTATATAATATAGCGCATATATCATATCTCTATATCTTTTCTAAGTTTGTGTTCGTCTCTAATAGAGTAGTAGTTTTTGTATTTTTGTGCCTGTCACCAATGAGCAAGATCCTTAAAGTCGTTGGCGCGTCTTGGCTCCAAACCAAGATCAGCTTCTACATCCTCAGCGTGTTGGGCGTGTTGGCGATCCTGGCGCCTTCGTAGGACAGATCGAAGGTAGGTTATTTGTCTGCTTCTAGACTTTTTACATTAAAGGACAAACGAGCATGCTAGCGACCAGAAAACCCATGAACAGTCGCTATCCAAAAGTCACTAATGCGTTGCCCATCTTTCGGAAAGGAACAGGATATATAATGGAGGAGGAGTGGGCCACCGAACTCTCACTCACTGAACGAAACGAAGAAGCAGATACTTCACTCCTATATTATGAGTGTGGTGTCTCACCGGTCGACTCGGCCATTTTACTTAGCTACAACATGGCTCTACCACATTTAGTTTATTTAGAATTGTTCATAATCTAACCATACTATTTCATGCTCTATCAAAAACTTTCATCATTCTGTCCATAATTAAAGCAAAATATTTATTAGTACCTGTTAAATAGTCATCATTAATTTCCACGACATTATAAAGTCTATTGCATTTTGTCTATGGTCATAATCTGTTATCGAGGAAAATGTCAACTGAGAGTAACTAGCATCCACTCCACATAGGCGCGGTCTTTATGGTTATTTTCCTCTCCTTTATTAACGCAAACAAATATCTTATCGGTTATCCTTTCTAGGTACCGATATCATTACTTCTGAACTATACTTTATATATCATGATAGGCTTTTTTTTATCAAGTACTAGCTTTTTCCCACGTGTCCGCCCGCGTGGACTTCGAATGAATTCTTTCATCTTTCATATAGAGTGTTCGCGCTGTTAAGCATAATCCCAATATTGTTCCTTCTTTCGTTTTCAGTCCTGGTTCCACTTTTGATTCTGTTCTTGATCCCAATCTAGATTCTAGTTCTGTTCAAGATTCGTTCATAATTCACCCGCGGCTCCGCCAGCGGGGACATACGACGAATCATTTCGTCTTTTATATCGATTGATAACGCTATCAACCACGATTCCTATCTTGATCCCGTTCTCGATTACATACCAGAAGAATCCATATTCTTAGACCGAAAACACGCGTAAAGCTATTATTTTTTTTATTACGAAACGACTCCCGTTTACACTCTTTATACCGATCTCGGTTCTGTTTGCCATTTTGATTCCGAATCGACGTTGAACTTGAACCTCTCTTAAGCATTGTTGTCACTCATAACCGACTGGTATAAGTAAAGAACTCATTCTACGATCACGCAAACAAAGCCGCGAGTAAAAATTAGCGTCTTTATAAATTAAAGCCTATATGCTATTCTGATGTATAATTTTTATTACAGTAAAGTTCAGCTAATTCTGTTTAGTCGTTTAATTGTGATTGAGTAACAAACATAGACACTTTCACATTTATAATATTAGTAGGATGAAATCATTTCGATTTTTAATTTTGTAAAACATCCATTAAAATAATAATAGAATAAGTAAGTAATTAAAATAAGATTATTAGATATTTCACACGAATTGCTATTTGATTAAGGCGATTGTCTAGTTTTATTTACGCGCAATGTACCTTATGGAACATTCGATAGATGTATTCTAAATTTAAAAAGTTCGATATCAACGTTCATCGCCATTTTTTTTCAAATGTAGTCCACGGACATCTACATTGTTTATGGACTTTACAATAAGCTCATAAATATGTTTTCCATAAAATGCTTTCATTTATATTCTATCTCGGTTATGTAAACAACTGAACAGTTTACTTGCGAAGCGAAAGGAAAATTTATATCCTTGAACGCCGTTCTAGAAAATTTTTGTATTAATTTACATTTTTGTGTTAATTTACGTTTTTGTGTTGATACAATAATGCCACAGAATGAGAGTAATAGGGTATTTTACTGATATTTAGAATGTAAAATTTTTCGATTAATTATGTGAGCTGACTAGACACGACTAAAAGTGAAGTCAAAATTAAAGTCTGTTAATAAAACAATGAACTATAAGCTATCAAATTTATATGCTATCTCCTTCTTGCAAAACGGAGTTTCACATCATTCCATACGGCGTTAGCAACGAAGGCGTCACAGGGTAGTACTGCCTTCTTTGTTTAATTAACAATTTAAAAGGTTATTATTCAGACATTTTTATAATTATCAAAATAAAAACACTTTCACTACATTCTCACTCATAAAAAAAAACTTTAAATACAATAATATTTAAAAAATGTTAATACACCCTTTGTAAATATCGTTTGAAATTGATCCGGCTCCAAACTGGAAAAGACCTCAATGCATCACATCAATCAAGAGTAAATGCATCTTTATATTAAAAATAAAATAGCGTTCTTCCTTTCTTCTGAACAGTTGGTCAACAAGAAACTTCCTAGTGAAATTTTTCTCTCACGATTACAATGGCTTTGATTATATTAATCAAAAACAATAACCAGTTAACCTTAAATAAAATGCATTGACTGCTTTTTCCAAATATCATTCATATTACTTATAATAAAACAAACTTTATAAAAGCCACCCTTCTCGTTATCTGCAATGAGGTTACAGGAAACAACCTAATTGTTATCGAGGCAAGTGCGTATATCGATAGTGAACTAGCGGGGTCAGTTTTGGCGCACAGGTGAACGCCGGTTCGGTTATTATTTATATGCATTGTTTCACCTTAACTTCCTATCCGTCTGTATTTATTAAATTCATGGCGATGACTAGATATTTGTTATTTTTATATAGACCCGATAAGTACCTTGCACGGCCATTTGGCAGTGTTTCAAATAATTTTATTGCTGTATCAAATGCTAAACTGGATGCTTTTTGATTTGTGTACAGTGAGCGAATAACACTTTTCGGGAAATCGATATTTTTATAAACAACTTCGCGCCAGATCTGGTGCCGTGCGGGATGAAAGTTCGCTTTAAAGTGATGTTTGTAGATGTAATCCTTTCTATTCGTCATCCCGTCAGCCACTTGACATCTTGGCATGCGAAAGCATTAATCTGGCAATCAAAACTAAACGATAGCTTTTAATTTAATATCCATCAAATGTTGATCACTAGATGGGCCGCGTCGTCTACAGCCAGATAGCTTTGCTTTAAAGGAGATGCGTACGTAACAGGCAGAAGTTGTGTGGATTACAATAGATGAATATTGGTGACGTGGGACGGCATATATACATTTTCTAAGAAGTTGAAATTATGTCCATGCAAAGTTAACTCCGAAAATTAAAAAAAAATATTCAAAAATAACAGTTTTCTTAGTGTTGTTCTGTAGAATTACGAAAATTTACGGTTCATATCTATTAAGTGCATTTCAGTATTAAAATCGGTCCTATCATAGAAATTACCCTATTTAAAAATGCTTATTATTTACATTATAGACGATATGTGGTGTAAAATAGGATACGATTTCTGACATAAACCATGCAAATCTACTTGTAACCATTTATTTCATTTGCGGGTATTTTATCACTCTTAAAGTAGGTTAAATAAATTGAACTAGCTACTTATCGTATTAATAGAATAATAATAGAGGAAATTCGGTATAATCGGAGATATAAGGGCTATTCAATCTGATTCCTGCCGCTGATTTCACTTTTCATCATTCCGCTCGCCGAAAATACCATTCTTTACCATTCCGGAAATACCGGAAATACCATCGTCTTCATTTTGATGGCTGGCGTTCTACTGCCGTGCGATTTATGAGCAATTTTCTACCGTGTACGGTGGGGCTTTAGAATGATTTGCCATCAGAGGATTAGAAAAGAGTGTGTTCCTTTTTAAAAGATCGACACACACTAGTGACTCCACTGGATTACGGTTTGTCTTTCCAATAAACAATGATACGAAATCGACTAACATAAAGTACCTGAGCAACCGAGATCCGCTCAGCGCTTATCTAGTTCCCCGTGGCAATGTGATAATTTTCCACGGGATTAGTTGCTTATGTTCATTCCCAATAATAAATATATGAACACAAAATGTACATATACAACATAATATTTTATTTTTGTAACGCTATCTCAAGTCTACGCATATAGTACCATCTGTTTTATGGAACAAAGGCATAGCAATCATGCAATTAATTAAATATTCCGAAATGCGCTAAATACGAAAATGTTTAGAGTTTTCAAATTCAATTTTACCAGAGACAGTTCCACAGATAAACTTGAAAACAAATCTTTATCAAAATATAAAAAAAATCATTCCAGCTATTGTGTCTCTTTCTGAGATGACGCCAATATATACATGAGAATTGCTCCTTTAATAGTATAGAATAAAGTACTTTCATGAACTAACTGAAACAACTGTTATTTATGGTCATTATTCCGTCTACAGGAGCCAAGACGACGGTAACTACGCCGCTACCGTGTTCTACTCGGAAGACCGGCTACCACATCGAGTACTGGGGCCAGAGCAACGATCTTGACGACATCCCTCGCGGCGTGGCCCGCGCCTACTACCGCGTGGACGCGGTCAACACCGGGTAACGCTTGCCAATTTATATCTATTGTAGCTATCGTATACCATAAAGTGGTGGCCGTTGTGGTGATGACAGAACCCGATACAATATTCTTGATCTTTATCTGAAATATCATTTTTAAAGATTTAATTAAGACTCCGTTCAGCGTGTGAATATCACACATTAGAAACCTGAAAGTAGAACGAGTCCGTTTGCGAGATCGTCGTGGTATGTGCATATATGGAAAATTAATGAAATTATTTTTCTTAAATTTCAAAACATTTATGATGGTATTGTTCGTATTCAAATAGCCGTTGTTAATTGTTTTAATACTAAAGGATTATTATTCAAAGAAGTAAAAAATATTTTTAAGTATTCTCGGAATAAAATTTAGTAAACGTAAAGTTTAGCTTTTTTTTAGTCAATAATCATGGAATAAGAACCAAATCAGCAATACAATATTAGCAATTGTGTTCTCAAATTTGCAGATGGTCATTGCTAGAAATAGAAACTAACGCTTCTTACCAAAACAAGATCCAGGCTTACGCCGCGGGCATCCTGGAAGGAGCTCTGACTTGGCGCCCGATCCACGATCATATCGAGAACACGATCAAAGCCGTATGCGACGAAAGGGAGAAAAATGCGGTGCCGTAGAGGATGCTCTAGAAAGGTCTTTTACCATCTGGAAGGCCAGGGCTGCCGAAAAGTCGAACACTGATCCATTTTGGCATCATGTACGTCGAGGTTTCTGTCATATACCATATAGACTGGTTGCAGCATCCTATGTGTCGAAAACGCACAAAATAATTATGGCGAAATATAAACATATATATATTAATGTCATAGCGATATAATACTTTGAACTTAAAGTTCTTTAAAGACCTGTACAAAAAAAATAAATATAATTGTAAAAGTGTTTAAAAATGGATTTTATAAAAAAAATTTAGTGCAATGTAATTATCAGTCTCGATAGCTTGTGTACAAAAGCAGCAGTACTGTCGGTCACATTACCGTTTCTGTAGTGATCCCGATTCTGCTTAGTAATTCATATCAAAATCTTCAGTTATACTGCAATGCCGTCATCATTTCGCATCGATATTTTCTGCAATATCGCTGTACTGTATTACAAATGATAGACGAATCTAATACGATTTACGACAAACTAAAAGAAAAGGAATATATAGCTATCTAACTCGTCATTATTACACGGAGCAATAATGTACTTAAGGCTTTTCGAAACTTCAGTGTATAGTTTATTGAAGCTTCCTTCTCGTTGGTGACTTTATACAGTATCATTAGTTCGAAATCTTATTTACATTTTAGGTCAACCTGTACTACTCCCAAATCAGCGGGATTTTCACGGGAGTGAAGTACGGGGTGGAGCGCAGCCTCAATTGCTACGAGACCACCATCACCGACCTGTACTGGCTGAACGCGTTCTCTGACGTCCGAGAGATCCAGCGCAAGCTCAACATTTCGCTGGCCGAAACACCGCTCGCCCAGCTCGCCGGCCTATCCACAGCCTTCCTGAGGGTCGTCAATCGAACCACCGAAGGTGGGGAGATTCGACAAAAACCTTTCGTCGCCCACAACGCTGTCGGAAGGTACAATAAAATATTTTTCGTAAAACAATCTATTGGAGTTATCAAGACCTATTCATTTCAAACGCTACACCATTCGATCTGCTGTTTTTAAATAAACTCTATTAAATTATAATTTGAAAGTGTAATAATAACATATTGTATAAATGCAAATATTTAATTTTTTTACAATAATTCGGCATTAGTTAGAACTTCTATTGCAATTATTTCATTAAAATCTACGTTTCAAATTATTTTGATATTTTCCGGACACAGGTATGTAATTTGAAAATTCAAATATTTCTATCATATGGATGTCAAGGCTAAAGGAAACTTGCGATCGAATGAGGGCATTGAAGGCCTCTACACATTTTCTCCTTGATTTTAAAGAGATATAACACAATACTTAATTTGTTGGGATCAGTTTAAAATTGTTTGTCTGTTACACTGTACGGGAGAAAGTTTATGAAAGAAAGAAATCCATTAATTAAATTTTAGATCATTCATTATATACTAAACTAAAATTGAACCAGTAATTAATACAAAATAATAATAAGGTTGTAACCTGTATACAAACTTAGTGACGTCGTAGGGTTTTCTTGGCTATTGGATTATGATAATATTTTCCATAACTTCAAAAATACATTTTTCAGGTACTCATCAATGACTCGTATTCTAAAACGTTACAAATTTAACTATCACGTAACCGAAGACAGGGACTCCCCACTGGCCAGCGGGAACTCCATCGAGTTCTCAGGGTATCCAGGTTCGGTGACCAGCCAGGACGAGTTCTACGTTTTACGCGGGCATAACCACCAGATGGCGGTCACCGGCACCACTTTGAACAACTACAATCCCAAGCTGTGGAAAGATGTGAACATAACTGAGCAGGTGGAGATTATTATCAAATTATTTTCAATTGATCGTGTGTCAACTGAATTTGTTTTAGGCTTATGTTTCACTTACACAGAACCCGCTTAAGTGACTTCATGATTATATTTTTTTTCGTTTCTTTTCTCTTTTCAAGAGTACTTTAAGAGTTGTAGTTCATTTTTGAGTTTGTCACATTTTAACACTGTCCATAACCATCGACCAATTAATTATGTGGATCGAAAAATTACAGCTTCAGTAATTGCTTTGAAATTATTATTTTTTTATTTATACATATAAATGAAATTGTCTATTTGTGATTTCAAAACAAATAGGGATACTTGCCATCCCTAAAATTTTGTGTTTTGCAAAATTTAGAGCTTCTGCGTGAAGACTGAAAACTTTTGAAGATGGGAAAATGTGATCGGAATTACATTAAAGGCGGACCCAGGACAGAGATTCAGAAGAGGATCGAAACTGTGACCTAAAAGAGAGCAGGACCAGAAGCGGAATCACAGCGTCATAAACCGACATAAAAATATAAGAAATCATCTTGTCAAGTGGGCGGAGCCACGGGCGGTAGCTAGTTTCTTATATAATCAGTGAAACAATGAAGGTTTTAAAGGTATAGTAATCGGATTTCGAATCCGTGGCTGATTACCGCTTAACGCATGAAACAAGTGACTGACTAAAGATACGATTCTATGGTGGTACAATTTCAGTTGCCGGTGGGCCCTCGAGTGACCGCAGCCAACCAGCTCGCGAACAACGTCAGCGAGTGGGGTCACATGCTGGCTCGCTACAATTCCGGTACCGCTTGTAACCAATGGCTGGTGGTGGACTTCACGCGCTTGAGCCAGACGCCGTCCCATGAAACCGGCCCTGTCAGAGGGGAAGCTGTAACAGAAGTGTCCGTTAGCGGAGTTAACGAGTGAGCCTTGTGTCGCCATTAATTATATCCGTAGCTGTAAGCACATATGGTATATACTAAATAAACAAATTTTAATTTATGTATTATGATATGATAGAATAGATACCGAGCCCCTTTACAAATTCGTATATGCATACAGAACGTAATATAAGCATGAAGAACCGAAGAGATCTATGAATAGAGATCTATAACCTTTTTGCATACAATTCTTCAGGTATCTGGTTATGCTGTATTGTATGCGTAAAAATAAATTATTAAGGTAAAATACGACTACCTAAAAGTAAAATAAAAGGATTGAAATAAAGGGATATAAAAAATCATCCAATCAAACATGACAAATATTTGCTGTCGATCGTTGATTCACGATTCGTTACTTGATGTATATACGGCTCTTGCTATATGTATGCCTCATGTCTATTAGTTTCAAAAAATATATAATGATAGTCAGAATTTGTTTATAATTGTTAACTTAATAAATAATGAAATTGTTGATAAAAATATTTTTACTAAGATTTTTTTAATAATCATTATTTTCCCAAGATAAAATAACGATAAAAAATTTTAAAATTATTAAGCTAGACAATTTGTTTGTAAGTAATTTATTAACAAATGACGTAAAAACAATTTCCAACTTTATTTTATGCCATCATTGAATGCATAGACAACAATAATATGTGTTTAAAAATAATTGTAACAACATTTTTGAATATTCCATTTCTTGTTAACTTTAAAAATTATGATACTTTTAAAACTTGTATAATGTGATCTTGTTAAGTATGCATGGGAGATTACACGAAGAGTAAAATTTATTGATTAATTTTATTCAAATATATTTGTTGTCTTCAACGAAACGGCGGTCTGAAAATTTTTTAATTAACAATTGCCAAGTCTTTAAAATGGGAAAATATTGGTTTTATCGAGTGTTAAGAATCTGCAATACGATTTATTCAATTTTTAAATAAATTAATAGTATTTTATAAAAGTATTTTATGTCTATACTCACTTTAGAGGAAAAGTGTGCTTGCTGCGACGGTCGCGAGTCCTATTTTCAGCTTTAAATTAAAATTTATGAATAACGGAGATAGAGTTCAGAGTTATGACTTTTGTTACAAATTCTTTTTATTAATAGTTGTTGAATTATTAGCCAAAAAAATTGTTTTTCATTTATTTTGTTAATTGCTTTTGCTATCTTTCTGTAAAAAACCATTTTAATATTTTTTCTAGATGTTATTTCGAATCAAATAGCTATCACTTATATTCATGAGCTATCACTTATATTTATGAGCTATTACTTATACTTATGAACTACCATTCGTATTATGGACCTTTATCAAAATTAACATCGATTTAGAAACCTGAAGTATATTTTCTATATATATAAAAATTCACTGAGAACTTCTTTAATAATTTAGAATGAGCTATCTAACTTGTTGAGCCTGAAGTTAGGGTCGCCGCCGACATTATGCTCGTCACCGACAACGCCAGCTGAGGGCCCTCTTTAGCCGATCCGTACTTGTCCACAGAGACGTGCGGCACACGGTGATGCACGGGCGTGCGCCGGCCGCGGCGCGCGGGCTGGCGTGGCTGGTCGAGCAGGTGCCCGGCCTCACGCACTCGGCGGACATCTCGGACGCTCTCCTCGAACAATCCTATTGGGTTGTTAATGGAATACCTTTTCAGGTAAGTTTTGCACGAATTAAAAAAATGTCAAATGAACTACCTATATAAGAAGTCGTGTCCGAAAATTTTATAATAAATACATATCCACAGATTAAACAGTGTTCAAGTAATTACATAGACGAGCTTAGGGGTGGGCGTGTTAAATTACAATTGGATATTATAAGTTATACATAAAATAAGAAAAAACAAAGTAATGAAAATGTTTTCAAAACGACATTTATAATTTAAATATATACTATTTTTGTTACGTTTTGATGATTTCTTTTTATTTTCATATGTTATTCAAGAATAAATGAGTGCGTCGACATTAACTGACGTAAACCGAAGTGCCAATTAAATACTGCAGTCTTTGTACGTTTGATATTTGATAAAAGTTTCGCTGAAATTCTTACATCTTGCTGTAGAAGGACTCAGTGTAGACTGATAGAACATAAAGGGACAGGATAAAAGGACACAGATGGGGCGATGGTCTAAAATTTGAATATTTTCTTGCTATTATACTTGAACGCTCCTATAAAAGTATTGTTTACATTAATAACTCCTGTTTAATTTAACAAATTTTCATTATTTCTTTGTTAAATTCACTTTTATTTTCATGGCTTCTTTCTCATTAAAGCGAAAACGGTTAAAATCAACCGATAGCTACTGGTACACCTCATAAAATAAAATAGTTTTCGATATCAATATGCATAGTTGATTGTACCCCTGTTTAGTAGACGAACGACTCATTTGCGTATGCCCAAGACGCATGTATTTCGGGTTGAATGTAGAGGCGTGCACTCTGGTTTCGTAGCACCAGATGGAAAAAATATGTATAAGAATCCGGGACCTTCGCTTGTCGAAATCAATCTGTAGAAATATTGAGAAGTGCCCTGTTTCTACGCAAGTAATACACACATATAACGTGTCGGATTATTTTAAAAATGTGTCTGCTAAGGTAAAAGCGTAATACTTACATTATTGCGGTAACACTCAAGCGACTAGCGTAAATCCATGTCTAAATGACTTCAGATTGATAGATGACAATAAGTTCCATCGGAAACATGCTAAGTTTTTTGTTAAGTGTTGCGACTTTACTTTCAGATCTTCCTACAATAAGTGCTTTGTGGACTAAACATGTATAGTTATTTTATATTTCAGTCAAATTTCACATAATTATAATCCGCGTTCGACTGTATCATATACTCGAATTTTATTTTTATTGAGCCATGGACTCTGCTAAATTATTTTATGACTAGACGCAGAGTGAATACTAGATTTTTTTTTAATTTACATAACAATAAATAAAATTGAAAGCAATTTTTGAGTTAGTTTAGAGAAAATCAGATAATTTCGTTATTCCTTCGTTCCCTTATATCCTACTCTGAAAAATGGGATTTGAATTAAATAATAATATGTGAAACCACTAGTATACTTAATTTATTTCGAAAAATATTTATACAATGCAAAATTAAACAGGTTAAAAGCCGATGATGACCGAAAACATCAGACGAATACCGGAGTTGACGCTAACACAATAATATAAACCATGTGTGGACAATAGCCGGTCCGCTGTAAGATTTGATCCGGCCCGCGAGACGTTATGAAAAATTTAATGTCTGATATCTATCGTTATAAATTATGAAGTCTAGTTTAAAACACTACTTCAAAATACACCTACTTTTAAACGCGGCCCGAGAACGTATTTGCACGCTGAAGTTTGGCCCACAACATGTCAAATGTTGCCCCCATACCTGATATAAACGACAAACAAATAGTTTAAGATCCGGCATTAGAAAAATGTACTTTCATCTGTTAATTGATTTAGATAATGTTTTGAAGGCGAGAAACAGTATTATAAACTTATGAGAACAATGTCTGGCACCGTAGTCTTGCTATTATTGATATTGATTATTATTTTTTTATTGAGGCTACGAATAATTAATTCCACGTTATCTGTCAGTTGTAAATACATTAAAATTTTTCTAAACTTTACGTACATGTTAATATCTTTTAATTGCATGCCATATTAAACAAAACGTAAAACTATATTTTTTCAATAACACAAATACAATACAAATTAACATAAATAGTAATAAACGCGTCCTAAAACAATTAACACTCATTACATAAATCTATTCTTAATTTATAGGATGTCGCAAACATCACGCACGTTCTCAACATGCGCGAAATTTACGGAGACCGTTTTCGTTCACCGACTCGTTTCAAGCGAGGAAGTTCCAAAGAGCCACGAAAACGCCACGTCCTTCGAAACCATCGCGCGGCTCATGAGGGACTACAATATGTCTCGCCGAGGAACGCGGACCCGCGCACAAATGCCTACAGTACGCCACCTACGAGGAAAGTTCGCCTGCGTTCTGAACGCGACCGCGGCGCGACCAGCGCTAGGAGCTCGTGGGGATATCGGGTCCGAAGACAGAGAAGCATTTGGTGTGATCGATACCAAGATTGTCGGCGGTGAGTTATATCGAGACTTTAAATGAATTTCTTATGAGGAGCGAGTAGAACGAATCCTAACACTATACTACAATCCGTACATTCTTGTGGTAGGCTCTATGGAAAAACTATCACACTACCAGATTTGGAATTTAACATAGTAATTTTAGTTTATGTATAGATTTGTTATTTATTATTAATATGTCATTTTGTGAACATATGTTTAGGAAAATATAAAACACTGATATTTTATCAACTAGAATAATATTGTATTAGTAACGCTATCTGTCGAAAATTACAGAATAATTACAATTACAACTGTTAGTAACGCCATCTGTTAAAAAATTGCAGAGTTAATAGCGATATGTTTACTTGTAGAATGTTTACTGACAAAATCGTCATTTATACAGTTAAAAAAATAACTTTTCTTTCAACTCCTTCACGTTCTTCGCGTAAACTATTATTTTTTTCTATCATTTAATATTTAATAGACGTCCATTAATCATTTATTAACTGTTTTCTTTCTCACGCCAGATTTTACCAAGAAATAGTAATTCATTAATATAGAATCATATCACAAACAATATATGACGTTAATATAATGTATTAATTTAAATTTGACCGATTACTGTTACGAATTTCATTTTTACTTTTACTGCAACCCGCCGTTACATTCGATTAGTAGTTTTTTTACATTTATTTGGCTTATATCTGCAATGATAAACGATTCAATCTAATGAGTGACACTTGATTGACAGAATGTCTAACTTGTTTCAATTCGTTGATACCGAATGGAGGATAAAAAAACCTTTACCATATTGACAGTCGTTTACGGCATTGACAGTGTTCTACCTATTTGTCAGCGTCCTACCAAAAACTTAACGGATAACAAATAATTATTCTTAAGGAATACTTCGATCCCTAATGATGTTGCTGCAGAATTGAACACTTAACAAATTTTTAATTATTCCACAGAACGAGCAAACAGCAGTGATTTAACGATTTACGCGATATCGGGGCCGCTCTACTCCGAAGACACCGGCAGCAACCAAAAACAAACAAACCGTGGAAATCTAATGTCAAACATCAGAAAAAATCGTCAAGAAAATCCATCTTTGCATGAATTTGAAGTCAGGAATTTAGTCAAACCCGAGAATGAGCTGATACAGCCGTTTCAATGGTCAAAGAGTGAATTCGTCAACGAAACTCACGATGGTCTACCCGACGAATGGGCGTTCGGGCCCTTCAGCCCCGTATGGTCATGGTGACACTACTAATTTCTTATTTATCGGTTAAATGAAATCGTTACCTATTTATGAGATCTCTGGTTCCAAATATATTGTCTGATGTGAATTTTCTAACTCAAAATTGTCAGTATTAAAAATTGATTTGTCCCTGTATATTCCTATATAAATTAAATGAACTTCCAAATAAATTAATTATATTTTCTTACGTTTTGTGATATTTTATACGAAAACATTAAGATAATAATTGTCGTAGTCTATTAATAAAAATGAAATAGTTACAAAATCATTGTCAGGATACATACACAGTGAACTCAAAGAAGTGTCTATTAACACATTTTGTTCTGACATACTCTTTCGGTGTTGATTCTCCATTTACTTTACTTTTAATGGGCGATGATTGGCCGTGTCTATGTACCAATGACTATTCAGTGTTTTGTGTTCGTTTATGTCACCTGTAATAATGTTCTTGAAAATATGTTCATATCGATATGACTGCTTGTCCACGTAGTTATATCAATTAGTGATGGCCTCAATCAATGAATATTTCTCTTTAGATTAATATAAGTGAAGTATTTTTATGTTTTTAATATTTATGTTATGTATTTTATGATTTTCACAGCTCATGTGTTCAAATTGTATCTAGAGTTTTAAATGATATATAAATAGTATTTTGTCTAGCAAATTCTTTTAGTCTATTTTGAAAAGGATGATACGAATGAAGTGACATGATATTAAAATTTTTAAATTGAAATTATTGATTTTGCTCTTGAAAAATAAACTTTTATCCAGGATATTGTTTTTTTTTTCAACTAGCCATTACCGTAACGATTCATTAAAATACAATTTTTAAATAACCGGAATTTTGTATTATTTACAGCATTTTTAAATATTATATTAAGTTTTTTTTCTATACATTGTTATATATGGTTGTTTTTGTAATTTTGAAATTTCGAAAAATATAACGGTTAAAATTAATTGTTTATAACAAAATTGTTAAGTTAATAAACAATGAGATTATTTATAATTTTTTTTCATTTAATCCATTCAAAAGGTTCAATGATGATTTTTAAGAATAAAATAATTTCTTAATTAGTTATTGAAACAATTGAAATTAAAATAACGATTATAAACAATTAAAAAGTAATTAAGAAAAAAAAAATTTTTTTTAATCATGATTTCACTTATACAATAAGATGGCAAAAAAAAATTTTTAAAGTCCCAAAATAGTCTATTTGTTTATAAACAATATCTTAACAAATGACGTGAAAATTTTTTTTCCAATTTTAATTAAGATCTATGTTAGATGGAAAATCAGTAATAATAAGATATTCCAAAAAAATATTTTTGATAACATTTTTGAAATTTCATTTTGTTAGTTAAGAAAATCATAATTAACAAAATAATAAACTTTAATAATTTTTTGCATTACTTTATTGAGTAACTATATGATAAGAGCTCCACGAAGCGAAAAATTTATATACCAATTATTTAAACTTTTATGCCGTAATTTATGAAGAGAGAGATTGAAAAAAAATTTGTTAATTAACAATAGTGTAACTTATTGAAAAATTGATGAAAACTTTTGTTTTCACCGAGGTATTTTTCGTTCAAGTGTCTAGATTACACCATAATTTATTAAAATTTTAAATTGTTATTTAATACTGTTAAAAAATATTTTAGGTGATATATCGGCTTTTGCCGTAATGACCATATGGGAACCTATTTTCAGCGTTAAACAAAATTATAAATAATAGGGATAGAGTTCCGGAAGTTATGACTTTTTATTGGAAATTTCCTCTTCTTTTGGATCTTTTTAAAATTCCTAAATATCATTATTTTGGAAGTTATTAACAAAAACGAAATCCCTTTTTATCTTATTTTGTTAATAACAATCGCAATTTTTATGTGCTAATAAAACCTTAAAAACATTTTTTCTAGACGAATCGAATGAGCTGTCACATGTATTTTTAAGAGCTTTATCAGTATTTAACACGTTTTTGAACTTGTTGACTAGACTATTTGTTGCAATTCAATTTCGAAGCATTGGTATGGAGACTTTCTTCTAAACCTCAGAATTAAAGTTTTGATTAAAAATCAGATTTAACAAAGAATAATTCTCCATTCTGGACACCGTTTTTAGGTTTGATCTGAAGACCTAAGAGAGGCAGTATAAATATGTACACCAACAATAATTATTTGTGGTCTTGTAAAATTCACTTCGAATCTAAATTCGTTCATAATAAATACCAGATTTCGCAATTGTTGAAAATATCTCAATAAAATAAAAAATTAGTTCCAGGTATATCATCCTCAATATATCAAGTTATTAAATAAACAAATTATCGTCATTTTGCCATTGAGATCGACTGATCTATCAATGAACACGATTACGTTATTTTCAGTCAGTTCATGTAATTATATCGATTAGTTATTTATTTAGACAGCAATGGAGTGGAAAAATGGTTGTCGTATCTATTGAATAGTGGCGCGTGAAAATACAAACTTTAAAGAGGCAAAGGCGTTACATAAATCTATCATTCTTTTTTGAAATTTCGCTAATAACATATACATACAAAATTAAATTTCCGACAAAATTGTAAATTTTGTCATATCTCGATCCTTAAGCGATATAACGATTAAACGTTGAAATAACTTATTTTTTATACAACAAATGGATTCATTATAAACAAATTATACTTTAATAAATATTTTGACTCTACAATAATTGATTAATGTTTCATCAATTGAAGTCCATAATATATCAAATTTTACCAATAATTAAGGAATTATCGAAATGATAATACTATTTTTTTATTAACTGTTATAAACAAAACTTGAACATGAATTTCGCTTCGAACTCACGATTCTCTAATCAGTTAAGAGTCAGTAAAGTATATAAAAAAAATTAGCCTTCAGCGCAGGGTCTAAACTGAGATTTCCGACCATAAAGCATAATGCAGAGATGAGTTCAAATGCGGAATAACTGTTCAAGGCAGCCCTATAAAATAAGAACTCTTTTATTCAATGCTTCAAAAGAATCTCTAAATAGGAACTAATAAAATTATAGCAAGAAATCGCGAGTATATTCGTTCTGAATTTATATGCGCAAACGCATACCACGATATATGGTGTACGATGATACCACGTTAGAGACTAATTACACTGGGCGGTTCATTTGATCAAATGTTCATTAGCTGAGAACCAGCTGTCACCGTCCGGTCGACTAAGAGCTACCGATTGAGTTTCAGTTGCAACACACGACGCGAGAATTGGACGGGTCCACGACATTTGACCTCGTGCTGAACGTGCTTAATGGGGCATCCATAAGTTACGTCACATAAATTATAAGGTTTTGACCCCCGTGTCAAAGATGGTCACTAGTAAATGAAAACAGCAGTTTTACAATTTTTTGGTTAAAATTCTTTAAATATTGGACAAAACAAAAGACATAAACCTTTTTCGTTTTCGTATTTCGGTTTGACGTCACAAAGCTTATGACCTGCTCCTTGTCGCGCATTGTCACATACGTAATTTATGGATGACCCTTAAAGGCGCAGCAGTGGTTTCATTTGTGCGTTTGTGTTTTGTAGCTGAGATTATCGTTTAACTGAAGGAGTTTGGCGGTCCTGGAACCGAATCCTAAAACTTGAGAGTTTCCGGCTGAAGCATTTTATTTTTAATGTGGCTCTCCTTTCCCGATGCGTCAGGCAAACCACATGGCTACCACAGGCCACATATATCTGCTACAAACACTAATACTATTGGCAAATATAGCGTGTCTCGTTAGCGCCACCTGTCTCTTCATTCTACGCGACATTCCAATTCCACAAGAATTCGGATTACGGCTGCACGTTGTGTCGGTTATTTTACTATGCGTATGTAACGACACATACGTATGAATATAATATTTGAGATAGTACGCCTCCTACACTAACGAATGGTTCCGTATTAAATGTCAGGAATCCTTGTACTCGATCGCGGGATGATCTCAATTAACTTCGCACTGTTTGCGAACAGCACCTCCCTTAAAATTGATACAGCAATTTTACTAATTTTTATTTTGCGTACAATAATAATTTTCGAAAATTGCGTAAATTGAAAAGGATAACTTCCCACCTATTAAGTAATAGAAAACTCTAGAATCAGAATTATTCTAGCAAATACTTTTAGAAGTTACGCTTCTTTCAGCGTATTGGAAAAATCTCATCAAAATGTATTTAGTGCATACGACGCTTTGGGTTAACACATTATTTATTTTTGTTTGCTCCATATGACAATTTATAAGCAAAGCTTCGGATTTAAATGCATTAGGACAAAAAACACCTTAAATACCTCAACGACATTACCCCTCAGAGGTCAACGACGAGAACGTTTTAATTAATAAGAAAAATGTGTCATATAATGTCATCATGATTTGAAATAAATTCTCTGTTTACGTCGTATTCTCAACATTAAATTGAGTGGCAAACAGCCTTCTCCTTTTCTTCCGCAACCCAATTTGTGCTAACCCGCGCTCAATTCTATGCATCGACCCCCAAGGCAACCGTAAAATGCACATTATTTTATTTTTTACAATGGTCAACTTTTATTCTTGTAAACCGCAAGTTTATTACGTGTTCTATGTGATAATTAAGCAGAACAGACTCTCAGTCGTGCCCGAAACCACGGTGACCGCCGAGAATGAGGACAGGTTCACACTGGAGGGTGAGTTCCTTTCTCTTCCATTCACTATGATTTGACACTGTATAAAGTTCTGGGGATATAGTTAAGGGGTTGAATAAAACAAACTCCGTCCAGCAACCGTATACATGCCATTTTCATATTTTTATCCAATGGTCAGTCTGTAATGGATCCGCTCGAACCATGTATATTTTTGAGAACAATGATTTTGCTGTTAATTATGAAAAATTTATGAAAATAGCTATGTTATGACGTAACGGGTACTTGAAATATTAGTGATATTTATCACGGTCCACACCACATTCGAAACCACTGAATAGCGATTTAAATTTTCATGGACACACTTGATGTGCTGCTCAACTTATAAAAAAATCCTGGCCAAAAACATGTCAGACTATGCTCATTATAGGGTTCCGAAGCCATTATTATAAAGCAATACAGTACAGATGAAAAAAGTACGTAGTTACACTTTTTCCATATTTCCCGCACAGAATAGTTATAAGCACTTTAATCGATTATAACTAGAAAAAGAGTAGATATGTCGACTATTACTATTGAACTAGCGTATATTAAATTATATCAGCAAAAGAACGTATCTTATAGGAACTGACGTTCAAATCAGAACCGCAACCGAACTTGTATGGAGAACGAGAAATAAAATTGAAAGTAGAGACCGAGATCGAAATCAAGAATGAGACCAAGTCAAAATCGACTGTGGGATCAAAATTAGAATCAAGAGCGTGACCGGAATCAATGAGAAGCAATATTGAGATCAAAATTTAAAGCCGGACTGGGATCGATAATGCAATCGGAATCTCCTTACATCAAGAGATCAAGACCGGAGTCGGAAACAAAAGCGAACTGCGAATGTCGGAATCGACAATCAGGACACCGAGAGGGACCGGGATCAGAATCGAGAACGGAATGGCGATGGGGATCTCGATTTCGTGATGGGGTGACGTACAAGATGCAGGAAATCAATTTATGTCTACGTGGACGGAGCCGCAAACGAAAGCTGGTATGATATATTATATACATAGTATAATATTGTCGTAGTAAAGTTAGTCAAAACTCGGATCAGCCTGAAAGTTATTCACATAAAAATAATATATTTAGAAATGTATAACGTTATTTTTAACTAGAAAAGTAATAGGATGTTTGTGACTGTATCCCAATAAAATTGTAAACTGCTTAAGCGACGTTCAACAGATAGGAGACCGTTATTTATAAACAGACTTAGTTTGCATTAAGTGCGTGCAACATTTTTTTTGCATCAATCTCTGCAACGAAATACATTTTCTTCGTTAATATAATTAACAATAATTTTACGATTTCGATATGGTGTTATAAGGAAACGATTGAACGACGGATCATGACAAAAAAGTAAACAATTACATCAACAAGTTTCTTCCACGAAAAACTCGTAATACTACTTTAAAAAATAGGTAAGCCCTGTAGGCCAACCTTGAAACTTCCCGCTATTTTTGAGTTCAAAACAGTCAAAAATATACGGGATTTGACGCGATTTTTTTGAGTAAACAAACGGTTTGTTTCGATTTTTTTCGACAACGGTTTCTCTCAAACGAATCAACCAATTTTAACCCGATATGTGGCAATCGCCGTGTTTTTACAGGGTCAAGAGCTGATTAGAATTTGAAATCGATCGTTGAAGCCGTTTCGTAGTTATTCCAAAAAAACTGTTTTTTTCTATTTCTATTGACAACGATTTCTCACAAACGAATCAACCGATTTTGACCCGGTTTACGGCAATCGACGTGTTTTTAATAGGTTAAGAGCTGATTAGATTTTGAAATTGGTCGGTAAAACCATTTTAAAGTTATTTTGAAAAAACTACTTTAAAAAAAACATTTTTCTTAGTTTTTTGAAAATTTCTCAAAATCTACCAGCCCAAATCGACCCAAACTTTCAGGAAATCTAAGTTTGGTGAAATTGTTTCGAACGCCGTTTAGTGGGCTCGATTCGGTCAAGCCGTTTAATTGTGATTGAATCGATTGAGCGTCCATGCCAATAATCTACAAATGTACAATATTGAACGGAAGAGCGTGAATATTAAGATGTACGAAGAAATCAAAGTTCTCTTAGTTCCTCTTGGCTATGGTTCCACATACTGTATTGTCCGGTGCAGGAGTAGGCTGTTATTTTTGAAATTGTACCTGATCGACCTGAAATAAGAAGTTATCATTTTTTAGATCAGATCCGCATAAAATCGATCTTGGGAAATATAAAATAATTACTTAAAAAATAAACGTTGGTGTGTCATTTGTAAAACTATAACATTTGATTGAACTATGTCTTTTGACAGTGAACCATAACGATTTCCGAGAATAAGAACAGCGTCTGAAAATATGTATATTCAAACATATTGACGACAAACAATTTGAAATTATTATACAATATTTCACAGAATATATAAAATTAAGTTATAGTTCTTTTGTAGTCTTTCTTTCCATATAAGAATCTGTCTGTTTTCAAAAACAACAAAATTGGTCGATGTGTAAAAGAAGTTCCCCTTCTTTTGAAAATATGAGAGAAATCATTAAAAAATTATAATATGCTGATTTTGCACTAACCACTGGCTCTAAAGAAATTAGTTTTCATTATATTTCGACAGAATTTGTTAATGAAAAAAGCGACTATTATTTGAATGATATTCTATGAGAAAAAAAAAACAAAACGTGTGGCACTCGGGGACTGTCACGGTAAAGCGGTTATGCAATTTTAATTATTTATTTATTTATCCAGTATTTTTTTTTCTTTCATATTAATTCAAGTTTTTCATTACTTTCTTCATTAATAAATGCACTTTGTTTATTCATATTTAAAACACCGCAAGGTGAGGCACCGCAAGGCAAGGTGAGACCAAGAAATAGGGTTGTGTCCACAATATCCAGTACCTCGTTTTGACCATGACATTTGTGTCGATCAATTTAAAATCAGATAGGAAAATTTTACAAGTTTTGTTTTCCTTTCATTGAGCAGTAGATTATTAATACTAAACCACTCATCGATTTCAGAGATGGTACTGTTTACTTCGTCAAAGCTGGTTTATGCCTATCAATCTTAAAAGTAAGCAGGTATCATCAGCAAAACAATACAATCCTATGACCATTTTTAACAAGATGTGATATCATCATTTAGATCAGATATCATCATTAGATCATTTATATACACTAGAATAGAAATGGTCCAAGAACTGAACCCTGTGGCACGCCCATATTGACTGCAGATCCTGACGACCTCTCACCATTAATGTCAACTCTTTGAATTCTATCACTTAGATAAGACTCTAGAAGTCCAAGAGATCGACCCATGACTCCATAATGATGTAGTTTCCTGATCAGTGTGTCATAATGAACGCAGTCAAACGCCTTGGATAAATCACAGAAAACACCAATCCTGTCCCGTCAATCCTCCCAGGCACCAAAAATCTGCTGGATAAGCTCGACACCGGCTTCGGTTGTTGAGCGACCCTTTGTAAATCCAAATTGTTTAATATTCATCTAATTATTGTTATAAAAATGTTGCAATACTTGATTTAAAATGAGCTTTTCAAAAATTTTTCTGAGCGTCGGTAGTATTGATATCGATCGAAAGTTTGTACGGTCAGATATACTACCGGATTTAAATAATGGAATTACTTTACTTTGCTTCATTAGATCCGGAAACACACCACAATCGACGCATGCATTAAAATTACTAAACATGGAGCAATACAATCTATTATTGAATCAATTATTTTACTGAAAGGCCATCAAGTCGGCAGTTTTTTCATTTTATACATTTGAATGCTTTAAGAACGTCATTACAATGGACGTGGTAAACAAACGAAACGCCACAAACATCGGCGTTACGTTTCAACAAAGATTCAGCGAGAGTGGGCGATGACTTCAGGATTGTGTAGTTGAAACTGGAATACTAGCAAACTTTTTAAAAGCAAAGGCAACTTCTATGTCTTTTTAAAATTTTGTCATCAATTTTTAATTTAATTCTAAATGTCGGGATGTCCGTTTTCCAGTTTCACTATTTATTATATTCCAAGTAATACCATGTTTGTGCTCTTTATTTTATTACAGATAAACATTGATTTTGCGATTGCACACACACGCTTAAAGATCCTGGAATAATTTCTTACGTATTGGACAAATATATCCGAATTGTTATACGTCTTTTCCTCATAAAGTGCATACAATTTACGTCTATTAATATGAGTACCCACTGTCACCCAATCATTAAATGATAACGTATTATTAATATTGATATTTTTTGATTTAAAAACATTTTCGCATTCAGACCTGGTTATAGTCAACAGTGAACTATACAGTTCATTGGGGTCTTTACAATATAACAAATCAGACACCTTTTTAATACATTAAATCTAAACTGCTCAAGACGACCAGTGTTCACAGGCACAATTTTGATTTTACGTTTTATAATTTTTTTATCATTGATTTTAAACGTAACCAGCTGTCCTCAATGGTCAGATGATAATTTAGTTATGACTGACTTATGCTCTGGATTAATATTTGTGAATATATTATCCAGGCAGGATGACGAAGTAACTGTGAACCTAGTCGGTTCTAAAAATAAATTGTTTAAATTATAACATTGGAATAGAGATTTTATTCTAGTACATAAACAAGAATTTTCTAATATATTTATATTAAAGTCTCCGCAAACAGCAATATATTTACAATTTTTACTAATTTTATACAAAACTGCCCCGCCCGCTTCGCCGGGTAATTTTTATTTATAACTAAAATAGCGAAGGATTTACGGAATTCGAAAAATGAGTAAGTAGCCTAGAACCATCTACAAGTCATTCCGCATCGAATGGTCCCAATCCCATGTCTATATGTTTAGTAGCTTTTACGTGATTGGCGAACGAAGACAACCTATTTTCATTATATATGTATAGATATCATCCATTATTTTGTCGAATACATCATACGATGACTTAGGGAGTCTGTATACGCTTAATACAATAAGCTGCTCTAGTTCTATGCAAGCCACTTCAATATTTTGCTCAACAGACAGGCTCGCAACATCTAAACTTTCTTTATATTGTATATTAGTTTTAATTAGTATTAGGGAGCCTCCATGTATAGCTTTTTCTCTGTTGAACGAACTTGCTACCTGGTGCATACCGATATTAAACATGAACTGGTGAGTTTTAAGCCAATGTTCTGTAATATATAATATGACAATCTCATTGTTATTTAAGAATAACTCAATTTTCACTTCTTTACTAAGTATTTCCTGCATATTCTGATGCGCCAGATTGATTACACATTTTTTATTACTAGATTTTTTTTTCAATCATCATGGTTTGACTCTCAGGTACTGATACAATATTATTTACTTGTATCCGGGTCATTACGATTTTTAAATAATGAAAAAGTGCAAGAACTCTCTATTGTCTTCGAACTAATTTAAATTTTTAATGTCAAATGCCTCAATAAAAGCATATAGTTGTTTGTCCATATAATTGGACATGTTAATAATATAATAACTTAGCGACTCATAATTGTTGTATAATAAATTTTGAAGAAAGTACTTCCTTCTTGTCAAGTAAAAAATTTACCAATAATTTTATTGGTGTCAATAAAATGAAATTTATTTGAGTGACGACATGTCAAAGTATGTAAGTTAATATTTAATTTATGTCTATAATTAATTTCATTTTCTGATAAGCTTTGGCTGAATGGAAAAGGGAACAAATTTACTTTATTTATATTTTTCATATTATTTAGTTTTGAGAAGCAGTTAACAATATCTATTTTGTTAGTCTTTTCTCTTCTACCAATCAGAATTACTACTATACTATTAGATTGAAAATTTGTATTAACAATTTTTTCCAGTATATTGTCATGTAAGGCTCCTGGCATACAAATGTTCAATATATTTTTTTCCTGCTAAACGAAGGCTGAATTGCAAGCCCATCGACCTTCCGAACTCGTCGCTGTACATTATACCATTTTGACCGTCTGTGGGTGCGCGTGTTGCGAGGAGACGCGCTCCGAGAGCGGCGAGTCGCGGCGGCCGGCGCGCGGCGTCCCGGCGCGGACTGCACCGGTCATCTGTTTTGTTTCCTGGGTGCAAGCCGTGCAATCCAGACTTCCACTTGGCAATGTCATGGCTTAATTTAGGATCTACATTTGAGTTTGAAGTGAAATACAATTGCGCGACTCAATTTGTGCAGTTAATTCTACTAAATTATTTTGCAAATGTTGCATTTGTTGCTGCAGACTTTGACACTCAGAGTCCCTTTCAAAGAGTTTTATTTCATAACTTTTTATAGATTTAAGTAATTCTATGTTTTGTTTTTTCAAATCAAATTTCTTGTAATTATTTACAATAAAAGAGTAGAGGGTTTTAGGTTTTATTTTCGTTACGGAATTTCTTGATTCGGTCGCCGCGCTCAAAGCCCGCGATTAAAGCTATGCAATAGCTTAAAAAGTGAATTATCTACTTTTTTAGCCGGCTATTATATAATTACCTCACTTTTATATAATTTATAAAGTAACAGACTTTTAAAAGAATACAGGAAGTGCATTTAGACGTGCGTCACCTTATTGTCGTGTCGATTTCAAAATTTGTAAATATATGAACCTCAGGTGACAATATTTATTACTACTCATATTTGAGATGGAGATAAGAGGTAGATAGTAGAACTATTCTTTCGAGTATGAATTTGTTCGGATTGTTTTTATATTTCCCATATATAGACTGGGTGAAGAGAGCCTAATGATGGCGCTGGAGGGTACATGCGTAACACTTTATTGGCTATTTGTATATCCATCGGCCCTGGGGTCATTTGGTGTTTTTTGGCAAGACCAACGCATTAAATTACCCACTATACTTCATGCCGAAGATCTGATGACGGAGACCGAAAGCTGATAGCGGAGCTTTTTATGTACAGAGAGGGCTACTTATAAACCTTGTATTTGAATATAGAGAAAGTTGATTGTCTCTGTGTAGAGTTAAGAAATCTTAACTCTACCCAAGGACTAATTAATAGTACAAGATTAATAATAACTCACTTAAGTGTGTTCGTTATTACTGCTAAATTCATTAACTGCAATAAAACTGTACTGATTCCCCGCATTAACCTTACACCTTCTGATCCAACTGTGCCATTTCAAACGATGAGAATACAGTATCCAATAAAAGTACCCTTCGCTATGACCATCAATAACGCACAAGGTCAGACGCTTCAAAAGACAGAATCGTATTTACCTGAAGCTGTTTTTTCGCATAGACAGTTGTACGTGGAATTTTACGAGTTAGTAAATTCTGTGATATGCGTGTTTCTATTAAAGAAACATACGTTAAGAAGTTATGATGATCATATAATAATTGCTAATATTCTCTTTAAAGAAGTTTTATAAAATAAAAAGGTCAAAAAATATTTCTGTCAAAGCCAGCATCTATTTCTTTAGTTTCCTTTTTCAGTGGTTTTCAATCATACATGTTAGCTGACCCTTGCGAATATTTTTCAGAACATCGAGAATTTATACATTTACTGGTTTTCACATTAAATTCACAATTATTATCGGATCACGATATTGGGTGAAGTCTTCGCACGGATCAGTTAGTACTTAAAATTCTGCAAGGCTAATAAAAAATTAAACATAGACATATCAAATGAAAGGGCTTATTTTGAGGGTCTCAAATACATATATGCAAACTGATTTATTTGAGACACTATATCAAAAATAAGCACTCAATATTATTTCTAAAAGTACTTAACATTTTGATATAAATATAGAAAATAGTTTTGTACTTATTAACTATTCTCTCAATATTGTACTCAAAAATTTACGTTAGCAGTTGTTTATTTACCACAAGTAAATTTAGGTTAGATAAAAAAAAATGTAGTCGATAAAATATTTAAGGTACGGAACCCTTTCCACGAGAGGTCAACTCGTACTTGGGTTTATTCTTGTCGCTTGTCGAATTAATGTTACCACGTGGCAACGGTCAGGGGATGAGCGGCGCCGCACCAAATAAAGAACTTTGTTAGTTGGTAGTTTCATACACACATATCTATAATTTATACATTTCAAAGTATACTGCATTTATAATGCGATTTTTCATTTTAAAATGTTGAAAAAGAATTCGTTTTGTATTTTCGGTAAGCTACTTACGTGCTGAGAGATCCATTTGCGTAACGTCTTTACTTCAGAATCGCCTATCCCACAGCCAGACGATTTGATTGTGCCAATGAATAGAAATCTCGCAATCCTAGAATTGAAATGTATCCTCTTCGCATTATTGAAACCAAAAAATATGAACTCATTATAAGAAAGGTCGCAAACATTTTAAGTATGTTGGACTTTATCTTTGGAACTCGACAATCTTTATTTCGTTCTGTCTTTGCTTTTCCCTCATCGAATTTTTTGTAACTGTTTGAAGAAAAAAGTAGTGTACATGCCTTGTATATAAATATAAAAGGTCGTGCGTTGTGCATATCCGACATAACACCTTAACATGTTGACTGAGCGATGGAGGCCGAGCGGTTTCGAGCGATTATCGACCACAGTCGATAAGAGGCACCGACAAAGTGCTTTTTTTTTGGTTCTAGAAAAAACTCATTAGCTAATTGACCTCTGGTTAAGATATGTGTGTCTTTGTATCTTTGTCGGTGCCTCAAAGAGCACATCAAATCATCGGTCTCAGAAGATCGTCATCAGGCCCTGACCGGTGCTGGGCCAGTGTAAATGGCCCAAGGACCAAATACGAAAATTTGAAATGAATAGATAGTGAGAGTGCTTTCCTCAACAGTAAAATTCTGACGTAATAAAATTTGTCCAGCTTTAACTTACTGCTGCACTACACATAATATTGTGAAAAACAACCTCTGTGATGAACTGGCATAAGAAATAATATATAACAATGGAAATATGAAAAGGACTAAATTAAAAAAAAGTCTTATCAAGTCATGAAATTAATGCCAGTTAATTTATTTTTATTTTTACATAATTTATCCATTTATGTGCTTAATCTATTTAGAATAAATTTCATGTAAAAGTTATTTAAAACTCACCTTATTAACCACTCTATTACCAGTTCGTACATATCAAAGAATTCTTTATGATCAGGCATCAAGGTGAAATTATTCCGACTGATGAATATTGCTGAAATCTACACAATTATAGATTTTCACCAAAAAGTTTACAATCACATAATTTTTTAAAGTTAATCTTTACTCACAACTTTATAGCGTCATTTACGCCATAATTCTTAGTAGCTTGTTATTAATAACTAGTCCAGAATTGTGACACAAAGCGTTCATTTTTGATTCTTTGTCATTCAGGGTGAAAACACCCACCGAGAGTTGATGAAAATTCTCCTACAAGGTTAGAAATATACAATAAAACAATTTAGATTTGTAATATAAATTTTAAACTACAGTTTTTAAACTAAATCTTTTTAAACTACGATTACATTTTAATTACATATGTATAAGGATATATATCCTAAATGGGATGTGTTTGTTAATGTCACTCTTTCGTTTGCTTACGGGTTTTTTTAATGGCCAGTGTGGTAGCGACATCACATCGAGTCGTCGTTTTCAGGCTACGTCTACATCTTATCTACCCGTCAATTTTTGTGTAAAACGTGCATTCTGAATCATCGTGTTTGGGAAAATGGATAAAGGGTGGGGTACGCGGCTATAGCATATTCATTATCTGGATATTAAGCTGCTTAATATTTTAACCTTTTTGCAAGGTATCCAATATTCATCTCTTATCAGTCGTATAACTTTTGAGAGCTCTTTACAGTTTAATACTCGGAACAATCCAAATACATAGACTTGAACCATATTAAAAAAGATAACTCTTGCTTCCATGTCCTAAAGCAATTTTAAAAGCAAGTCCATCTTTAAAACCGCGACATTTCCTGTTTTAACATTTCGATTGTACTTCAGTGTACGTATAGGAAAAATCTAAAGATCAGCTTATACACATGATGTGGCTTGTGTATTATTATGGTATAATTTCTGTTATTTGATCCAAACAAGGTATAAATAGAAATAGCATTGTTAACGTTAAACGCAACCTATTCATTACAAACAGCTTCTACTTCTCTTACAGACTTTGACTTGACTGCTGATGTCGTAAAGGCTTCAGCGATATTGAGGCGATCTTAGACTCAAGATCAAAATACTAAATGTATGGACCTCACCCGTCGCCTACGACGATCTCCACGCGCAGTGGATATAAGCCATCGTGTCTTAAATAGAGAAGAGGGGTATGACAAGCGCTTCGTAAACAGATATAACTCTAATTTCGGGAAGATTTCTACTTTTTCAAGAAGCGCTCATTCTAAAATTCTGTTCTTCAGTTTCGTTTACAACGGTCGCATCTTATCGATTAGTTTATCTTTGTTAATAGTGAAAAATAAGTCAGAGTTTAAAGTTATTAATGCGTACCAATTTCCATTTATAAATATGAGTGCTAGGTTTTGCTCGGGTATATATAAAATGAATTCTTTCATCTTTTATATATGGCGAGTTCTCTGTTAATTATGTTACCGATTTTGGCCCTCTTCTCTATTTCTTACTCGCAATTGTGCGATTGGTTCAGATTTCAACTTCGTTGATACCATATTCCTCGTCTCGTTCTAACAACAAGCCGGTTTCGCTCTAGATTTTCGACTTCAATCCCGGTCTTATGTCAGTTCCAATTCTAGTACCACTTTCGAGTTAGATCCAACATCCCGCTTCCTTCTCCGTTCTCAACCTCGTTTTCGATTCTGGTTTTGTATAAAATATAAAAGCTGGCTTTCTGGCATATATTAACATGTAACGCTATGGTAATAAAAGGAAACGTACTGAATAGTAATTTTTGTGTGTGTGCTGTAGTAAATGGTAAATAAAATGAATGTTTCTGTTAGGAAAGTAAATGTCGGTAGGACTAAAGTGATAGTTTTTGAAAGGGGCGAAAGCACGACTGAATGCGATATACTTAAGGAAGGTGAGAAAGTTGAACATGTGAAACAATCTGTATACTTGGATAGTCTGTTTACAAAAATGATGGTAAACACGATTGAAATGTCGAAAGGAGAGGGAATGTGGGAAACAAAGTAAACCGGGTCTCGTTCGCTATTACGTATAGTAAAAACGTCTCACGACAAGCGCGCCTTGCTATCCATAATGAGGGCCCGAACCGTACGCTTATGTAATAGTGAAAGCTGGGTATGGCAGAAGAAAGTAGGATCAATGCAATTGAGATGCGATCTCTGTGTAGTATATGTGTAGTGTCTCGGAAAGATAGAGGTAGAAACATTGAGGTCAGAGAGCGTTGTGGTTTGAAGGAATATGTAGTGACTAGAGTAGAAAGAGGTATGTTTCGGTGGTTAGGTCATCTGTAAATTATGAATGAATGTATCCTATAGAATGAAAGGTCAACAAAGGTCGTCCTAGAAAATTAGGCGACCACCTTTTCCTTTTATTTGTTTAATTATTGTAATGTGGCGCGAGCGCGGAGAGCGAAAAGTCCATTGCGAACTGAGGGCGTGTGATTGTATAATTATATAGCTGTACCTATACAATGCGAAGTAATTGTATTTTATATTAATATATTTAAAGCATATTTTAAGACTATTTGTATATAATATATTACTTAGAGTGGACTGTATGAGCGAATGCTATTGATTAGGTAACGAACATAGTTTGAGGACCGGTGTTACAGACGACGACATCATATCAAATAGTTTAAATTGTATTTATAATACATTATACGAAGTAGTATAGATATAAAAAGTTATCGCACTTAAGAATATAAATATAGGTTTAGCTCACATAGGGATATTAATATGCTTAACAGGTTATATTTTAGGTAGGCAATAAATAGTCTTTATTGTTATGTGTTTTCATTATCCCTAAAATGTTGAATGAACGTATTCGGTTCATTACATTTCCTGTAGGCTGTCAGTATGCCCTACGTCATACTAGACAGATATATCCATACCGTTGGTAGCAACCGGAATCGTATGGCTGTATGATCCGAAATTAGGAGAGTTAAGCGTTTAGGGCATACAGCCAGCTCCTTATCACACGCACGGAAGATATAAAGGACAAAAGTCGATATAATCGAAATAAGGGAAAGAAAGGGGAAGAGCAGGATACGGTGTTCGCACACAACCTTTTTAGGCACTCTATATTAATACAGAAACGCGGACACGGTCTAGATTTTGTAGTAAATGTTTTTTATTGTAAGCAATTGTGTTCCTTGACAAATAATTGTGAGATAATCTTGTAATATTTAACACAACCGGTCTGTAATTCTTACATTTACTACTCTGACGACTCCGTCTTTCCCGAGAAAAGTATCTTCAATAATACCTATCGGCCAATCTAAAGGAGCGATGTTGGCAGATTGAATAATAACAACAGTACCTTTTCAGTATCGGTCGAGTGGATTTAGTCCATTTGTGTCGAGTTGCCAACGCTGCCAGAACGGTTGCACTAAATGGTCAATAATGCGCTTCCGTTGGAGAAGGTTGACATTTACATGTGCGAGAACGCCGTAAGCGTTATGAAATGAGCGGGAGTGAGCGCAAGCCGTTCGGAAGGATCACAACTCGTAGCCGATAGGGGCCGCAAGTCCAATGTCACTTTTATTTGTACGAGTACCACTAGCATTTCCTCGTATGTGAGCAGTTGGCTCCCGACCACTCTGAGCATTTATATTTACAGTTTAACACAGTGGACGATACTCTCCCATATCCCACCGAAATGCGGTGCAGAGGGTGGATTTAATTTCCACTTGATACGTTTGTCTCGTAATTCATTATCAAATCGGTTGTTATATTCTTCCGACGATAGTAATTCGTATAGATAGATTATAGAGGTAAGATTTCGCACCCACGAAATTAGTACCACAGTCAGAGTATAGCACTCAGACGGGGGCGCGGCGGGAGAGAAACCGTTTAAAGGCGCTTAGAAAAGATTCAGTACTAAGATCACTAGCTAACTCTATGTGAACGGCTTTAGTTACTAAACAGATAAATAAACATAGGTATATTATAATTAAGAAAGCGTACGTCCCGGCGGCGGTAAGGCGAAATATGTAGCGGTCCTGCGTAATCTGTTTCACAAAAACAGAATTGTTTTATTCCCAATTCAGACTTTGGTCGACATTTAAAACAAATTATACACTGTCGAATGCGTTGGCGTACAATGTTGCGTGCGGTTAAAATCCAGTATCTTTGTCTGATGAGAGATAGAAGTAATAGTGGACCAGTATGTAAATACTTTCGGTGATAATAATCGATTATAATATCTACAACGGGAGCAGAATGGGATGTCGACTGTCGAAACACAATTCTGTGTTTTCAAGTCGACCGCCCACGCGTAATACTCCATCGTGTAAGAAGGGGTTTAGCTTGCGGAAGGCGAGTGCTAACAATTTATTATTTTCAATTTTACGAATCTCATCAGAGAAATACACTATTTGAAGAGCCCTGATCACGGCTAATTCGGCAACATCTAAATGTGAAATTTCAAATTTTCGTGGCAGAATTTTAATAAATCTAAATACATAATTAACAAACCTCATAAGTTTAGGCCAAGACGAGATGCGTAAAGCGAGTGTGTATGGTACAGTAGCGGAGGGTCCGGTTTGACGGCGATATTCATAAGAGTAGTCGTTTTAGATTCGGGCAGATCGGTTACAGTCCTTCGATCGAACTGCGAGACTGACCACTCGTCGGGCGGCGAGCGGGCGGAGCGGGCCGGGGAGCCGCAGCGGGATAAGCAATCCGCGGGGTTCTCCTCACCACTGATGTCATAAAAGTTGTCGGGTGCTATACAATCAGTATTCTAGTCACTCGATTAGCTACGAACGTCTGCCATCGAGAGGGCGTTGAATGTATCCAGGCCAGAGCGACTGTACCATCGGTGAACACGCAAACTTTGTTAATAAAACACCGGGATGAGTATGTGTTGATAATTATACGCATTAATTTTGCTAGAATTAAATTAGTACAAAGCTCTAATCGGGCCAATGATATGTTACGTAAAGGTGCGACGCGAGATTTGGCAGTTAACAAATTAAGTACGTAGCGGTTATCGTCTGGACAATAAACGTGGAGGTACACGACTCCGCCATAAGCTCTTTCGGAAGCGTCTGCAAAACCGAGCACGAAGTGACGGAGTGTGCGTTTACTCGTGTGTGCCGCGGCAGATGAACATCGCGCAGTAACGGTAACTCATTTTCGAACTGTTGCCAGCGAACCATAAAGGATGCAGGAGGCGTGTCATCCCAATCAATTTTATTTTCCCATAGCGATTTAATAAATAATTTGGCTAACGGAATTACAGGAGCTACGTAGCCCATCAAAACCCAAAATCGAGCGACGGTCAATAATATATTTCCTTTAGTGCATTCGCGAGTTTGCCAATCGACAGAGAACGTAAATACATGGTTTGCTGGCAACCAATGCAACCCCAATATTTTTAATTTGTCATTGGCGTCAAATTCGGCATTATCAGAGACGCGGTGTGTATGTGGTATATTGGCCATCACTTGAGCGGAATTGCTAGAAAAATTGATTAAATGGAATCCTGCAGCACGAAATACCTCAATTAGCTAATTAGACAACAAAGTATCATCCAGCTCAGTAAGACAAATGGATACTAAATCATCCATGTATAAGTCTCCTTCCGCGGCTTCGGTAGTGTCAGGATAGCGCACGCGCTCGTCCGCCGCGAGTCGGTGGTCAGTGCGGGTGGCGAGGCAGGGACTACAGCGAAGGCCGAACGGAACGCGGGTCATTTCGTATAATTACAAACGCTCATTGATATTAAATCGGTACAGTATTCTTTGGAATCGTCTGTGATTTACATGAACTGATATTTGCAAATACATTTGGCGAATATCTGCACTGCTACCACAGCGATATAATCGAAAATTTAATATGATTTTGAGAAAATCATTTTGTAAGTTTTTGCCAGTATGCAATGTATCAATCAAAGATAAACCGGAAGTAGTTTTCATACTTGCGTCTAAAACTACACGTAACTTTGTGGATTTATCAGAACGATAGACGGCGTGGTGTGGGATTACGTATTGAAAACTAGAATCGTTCTTGGATTCTTTCGCGACAGTTAAATATCCTTTATTTAAATATTCATAGAAAACGTTATCGTATTCCCCTTTCATTGAAGGATTAACAAATAATTTTCGTTCCAACGAATAATACCTGCTTAGGGCGGCGCGCGCCGAGTCCCCCCGCGCGCGGACCGTCACCTTTGAAGGGCAGCGCCACCCCGTAGCGGCCGCTCTCGTCGCGGCGCGTAGTTTCGCAATAAATCGTTTCACCTGAGATTCATTGAATGTAAGAGGAGACGCGTCGGGTACATCTTCCGACTCAAAAATTCGATTCAAGCAATTACTGAGAGAATCGTAATCGTAAGTACAAAAAGTATGAATTCCAGATATCGCAGGTTGAACATTAGTAGGTGCTTCTCAAAGATTATGTATTTTTTTTAGACCTAAAAATTCGTTAAACATTTCAATAGCCGTTAAAAATTTAAAAATGTGAAGTCAGTCGCAGAAAAATCAACGTCAACTATCAAACATCAACGTCAACTTTACACAACATAAAAACCAAACACTGGCCAAGAGCATGTTGAACCATGCTCATTATAGGGTTCCTAAGCCATTATAACAAATAAATTCACTACAGATGAAAAAATTACGTTGTTGCACTTTTTAGTTGCCTTTAACAATAAAAACAAATAGGTATGTCGCCCATTACTATTAAACTAGTGTAAACTAAAGTGCATCAGCAAATAGCGTATCTTCATGGCACTTATGTGTGTCCTTTTCTTAAAACGCAGTTTTTCGACAGTAGCTCAAAAACAGTATATCCGATCATATTCAAAATAATTTTCGTTGATTTTCTTGTATTATATATTAACCTTTACTTCTTTATTTTTTCATATTTTTAGACGTTCAGTTTAGAATGTAGAGGGGGCACACAATTTCTACAACTTTTGAAGCGTTTATCTCCAAAATTATTAACGTAATCAGAAAAACTGCTTAAAAATCTCAAATAATTTTTAAGAGAACTGTCGAAATATGTACCAGACGTTAATTTTTGCTGAAAATATTTTTTTTTCAGTTTCTGTTGCACGTATGGTGTGCCCCACCGTAGACATATTTACTTTTGTTATTTAACCACTAAACTAAATAACGGTTTATACAAGACGCCTTAACTATGCATTTCGTCACTATACGTTTTGTAGATTTTCAATAAAATGCTTGTGACATACGGATGGAGAGACATGAAACTGAAATAGATTAAAAACCGGCCCAGTGTATGTCGAGTCCCGCAAGACGCATATCGACGGCATAGTAGAGATGGGTTGCAATAAGCGGACTTAGAAGGAAGATTTGTTCGATGCTGTGAACCTGTTAATGGACTTCACGGTTTGATATCTAATAAAGCCTCCATTAAAAATATTTCAATGGACCCGCAATGTTTTTTAATGGAGTTATCTAAAAATACGCTGGGATGTACCTTAAGAAATTTTTTTCAAATTTTAATTAACCGTTCACACCTAATTCCAGTTTTGTAATAGTCAGAGTTTCTAAACTAAACTGCGGAATGACAGACATGCAGGCGGATGAACAAACATTAAATTATAAATAATAGAGAAAAGAAAGGATTCACCGTCATTCTTGGAGCTCCTACCACTGGTTTCCACCGTGATATGAGTTATTTTCTTAAAAAAGCAAACTGAGTGTGGTGCGATGCGTGCCTAAAACTTTAATATGTAAAGTGTGGGTATGCGTTAAGCGTTGCTGGGAGCGGATGCTGTCATCCGCGCGGGAGGAAAGCGGGTGTACCAACATCTTTGCTCGTTAGAAATTAAGGAGCAGGATGGAACTGTTGAATATTTTATGAAATTAGTAAGGTGTACTTAAAACTAATAATGCGGGGCACAAACAAAACGAAATACATAATATTATCTTAAGAAACATTTTCATTTACTT
>BGZK01002718.1:0-44760 GCA_005406025.1 Eumeta japonica
TGGACACAATTTAGGACCAGAGTATTTGTGAAGACAAATCAAACGAGCCTAAACTCGATGGACTATAATGAATTTTGATAGTGTTATTAGGGAGTAAGGTCAATTTTAACAAATTTTCTTGAATATTTTTATACTATTTTTTAAACATAAAAATTGTGTTTCAAATCCTCATTACAAGCTTTCATTTGATATGTCACACGTTTTTTAGTTCGCACAATATTTGAGATTTACTTGTTCTTTATAGGATTTATAAGGGGCAATAGGGCATGCGGACCATTAGAAAGTAGATGGTCACCGCCGCCCATTGACACTAACAAACCCATGAGGGGTTATTTGTGCGTTACCATATTTTAAATAGTAATACGCTCTACATTATTTTCTTTTAGTCGGTTAAATATGTAGCCTATGTTACCCGGATCATAACGTATTGATTAACACTATATTCATCCAATTTGTATGATTAGCTTAAGCGCTACGGTAAACATACGGAAATTAAAACATACATACATACATAGATTGATAAAATCATTACCATTATGGTTTCGCATAGTCGGGTAAAAGGATAGGTACATTTTACAAGGTGTATCATTAGAGTGACTTTCGTAAATAGTTTCGACATTTTATAAAAAAACAACATTATATAAGACCGAATTGATTCCAGCACAACAAGCCGTACCGGTTAAGCGTCAAGCTAAGACATAGACACCGATTAATAGATAATATATCATTATTACTTTAGTGTCTGAATACTACATATTTGAAATGTTATCTATGTTAATTAGCCTGTCTTGCGTTCGACGCGAATACTAAAAGCAACAAAAACGACAATATTTCGAACCATAACCGAAGGCTTTGAAATAAAATGGATTCAACATCAAATAAAACACTTATTTTATACGATCACAACCTCGAAAAATGGGATATATAATAATATTTGTCCCTTGTTCTGAGATTATTGTTAACTGCCAACTTATGGTCACGAACACGATAATTTGTAATCAAATGGAACAGTTTCTGGGCTTAGTACCTATCTTGGTTGTTTCGTGTGCCTTTCATAAACCAAACGTACCAGGATGGACTTCAAGGCATCATTTAATATTTCTTCTGTTTCTTAAAAATTTAATCTAGGCTATCGAAAGAGAAAAGCATAAAATTATAACGTGAAATAAATTTACGCTTCTTCGTGGCACATAACTCACATAAATGTAAATGAGGATATACGACATATTTTTAAAGCAAATAAACCTAACCTTATTATTATCATTTTTAGATGTAATTTTGAATAATACAATTATTTCTAAACGGAAGAGAAGGAAAGAGAAAGAACGAAAACACTCGTCGACGACAGAAAGAGAAAGAATAAGGACACGTGATGAACATCTGTGTCCTTATTCTTTCATCGCCTACTACGAAACCAATTTTATTTGGTAATTTTGTTTATGTAAGCGCGCTATCACCGACCGATAGCGCGTTAAACAAAAGCGGTTAACGTGCATGCAGCCAAAAAGTTTATTTCTACTATACAGTGCCGTAGACGCTTTCTCGAAGGGATGACCGACGTCGTTCGAAGAATGCGTAAAGCACGTAACGCCCGTTATTCAATACGGCACAGATTTAGCGGCGTCAGCCGATTCTCGCCGCCCTTTCTCTACGTCGAAGGCTTTGTCGGGCGATGACACAACGGTTTCGTCCGATTTATTGGTTATAACAATCGTCGCCATGACGACCGCGAAGGCATTCGCTTTTCGATTCAATGCTGTGTAGAACTATCACTTGAATACATTTTCATTTAAGAATCTTATATATTTCTTTCTCTTTATAAAAGTGATTATCGATGTTCGTAGAATTAAATATTTTTCTATAGTATAGTGATTGATATATAATTATGATAATTTGTGTGTAATTAATACTTAATAATAAAAAATAGTTAATCTCTAACAATTTGTAATCATGACTACATGACACTAAGAAGAATAAATATTAAAATGAGGTGAACAAGCGTATAACAGCGTTTTCGTTCCCCACGTTGTGACCCTGCTAAATGAGTGTTAATGGACCAGCGCAAGGTTGAGCGCGTATCCTTCAATCGATGAGTGAAGAACTTAAAAGAACTTAACAAGAAAAATTCAACCAGAAACTTGTCTGTGTAGTCGCGCTGTCTATGTGAATAAGCGAGTGCAAAATGTGAACATTTATATTAAATACACCAACTAAGACCGCAACAAACGAACTTCATGTGCTACTTTCTTCATTAAATATATCAATAATTCCTGAAATTTTAACGCTAGTATTAGCGCTAGTGCTATAGTTTTGTTTGTATAATTTTTAGAGTTGAAATCGAGATATTTGAGTGAACACTATATACTTGCTGTTCGTGGCTCCTAGAGTGGTAGTTGATCGACAACTATTGCAGTAACAAAATTCTCGTCGAAAGTTACCCACAGTTGGCGTGAGTGATTGTCATTAAAATTTACAATCAATTAGAATTCGATGACAACGAAATGAAATGGAAGTTTATGGATCGCAATATTGTAATCTTAGAAAAAAATTGAATTATATATATCGAAATATTAATATTTTTTTTCCGTTTGTTCTTTGTATCGCACTTGCACTATGCTCATTGATGTAAGACCGCTATGGGTTGTCAAAAGTAGCCGTTCGAAGGGTTGAAAGTAATTTCTGCAATGATTAAATAGAGGCCGGACCGACCTCTAGCTAGCTATGTGTTGTTATCCCCTTAAGAGAGGCGTTATTAGCCTATGTATTAAGATCGGGCATAAACCTAGGAAACTGAGTTTTATATATTAATAAAAATAAATATATTTAATACAATTTACCATCGTCACTTATATCAATAAATATAATCTTGCTTTCTTTAAGTAATTATTTGTAGAATGCAGAAATGAAGAATAATTTGAATATTTGTTGGAAATTTAAGAAAATAAAACTAACACAAAAAAGAAAGATTAATCAAGAATGGGCACAAATAATTTATGTTCAAATATCATTTTTACGTTCAAAATTTAGAGAGTCGAATTTGTAAATGAATAATGAAAGTTTTTTATAATTAATGAAATTATGATCTATGAGAAAAAATAAAGATCTATCGAATGTGATGAAACTATTATGAAAATAAATTTTAAAAATTGTTATTTTTAAATTATTATAATTATTGGAAACTGATATCATAGAGGGAGAGATGTCGATGAGCAGAGATAATGAATTGATATAAATGAGCTACAAATATTGCAGGTCCTCCAGACGTTGTATATTATGGAGAAACGTAAACAATATAATAAGATCACACTACTGACGAGGAATAAATAAATACGTCTATAATTTTGTGGAAAAATATAGCAAGTGCCGTTTGACGATACACTCAAAAATGGTTAAAAAGCTAATAAAAGTTGATGTACATTCAGATAAACTTTAGTTATATTCAGTACAGGATCTTTGGTCACAAGAAAATTTATGAAATGACTAGTTAATCTATGGTCATCCAATAAGAACATAGTAAGTATTTAGAAACACATGCTTTAACCTAGTAAGGATAAGACCGTAGTCGCTTGAGATTACTAAATAATTTTATTCAAAGATGTGATACTCCTAAGTTTATTGCTTCTAATATAAGGAAAGAAGTTATTTCTTCAACTGTCAACCGTAAAGTGAAATCCGTAAGTTACTCTTTTATAAAAACATAAGTTATTATAAATTTGATAGAAAAGATGCCTTCAACAGCCTGTAATCAAAAATAAATTACTGGATTATAAAATACACATGAAACTTTACCTAAAATTTCACTAATATATTCTGTATCATCGAGTGGCGATTCGTGATGATCATTACCGTATTCTACGTTTTCATACAATTACACCGCGTGCACTAAACAAAATGTACACCAAATGAACTAGTTTTCGTGAAATTACATAAAATTCATTAGCGAACTTTACTAAAACCGATTTGATTCATTGTGTAATTCCGATAAATTTCAATTTGAGTTTAGTTTCTGAACAGCTTAAAAATACGCTTCCAACAATTTATTGATCAGCAAAGAGAAACGGATATTTCTATATGATAACCCGTTTGTTTAGAACAAAGGCGACCTAGTTCTAGAAAAAAAAAATTTGGTTGCCTGTAAAGTCGGTATACGGGCGAAAGTTTTACGTGACAACGACTTTGAATGGTAAAATCATTTTAATGTGAATATTCATTCGTATAGTAGGAAGAAGGATGAAATAATAGTAACAATTTAAAACATTTATTTATACAAAGAATTATATTTAAAACATTAATTTATACAAAGAATCTCGCACTGAATTTCATATTAACAAAATTTTATTTTTACCTTTACACATACATACGTATTTATATACAAATATACATACAATAACTTGCAATACATTTGCAAGCTATGCACTAATTCTCTAGTGCTGCGCGCGCGGCAGACCGATCATAGTTGAGTGGGAGAGAGACGCAAGGCATTCGGCGGGCCTCTCTCTCGTTCGGTGACTCATCGTTACGTTACCGAGCGTTACACTTTTTCATAAGTGACTCCCAGCCGCAACCTAATTTAAGACGTTGTCACGTCAAAATGAATCATCTACAAGGGCGATTTGATTTCCATAGGACCATAGAACGTTGTGAACAATAATTAAATCCCTAAAAATGCAATCATTCATATTAATAGAATAAAATTATTTCATATATAATTTTATTTATTTCCTATATAAAGAACAGTTCAAAACTATAAGTAATAATTTTTTATTATCATAAATACAAATATTGTAAATTATATTTTTGACTGTGTTTATCAATCTTTCATACACAGTTTCCTTTCAAACAAAATCTGTAACAATATACTATAAACATTTCATACGTTTTCGTTAATACATAATGCAAATCTTATCTTCAATTTTTTGGTTTCACTACAGCTTGGTCGTGTAAGGGGATGATTGGTATATAATATTGAATATATATAACAGTACAAACACTCAAATAAACTCAAAATAGGTGCACGGTTGTTCGATCCAGTATTACCATATCAGCACCTAGCGATCCTTCTATCCGGTTTATCCGATGATAAACATCATATTTTGAGGCGAATTATTCGATATGGTCTATTTATTACTAAATTATTCTATTACACGTAATATTATTATAATATCGTAACGATATGATTAGGTGTTTAACATAATAATTTCATTACAAATATAAAATTCAAAATTTATTGTAGCAGCATTAGGAACCTAATATAGATGTCGCGACATAAGGCGGATGATATGATACGCCCATCGCGGATCTAAGTGATTTAATATCTATGTGACTTCAATTTTATCGCTTAATCACCTTCGAAAAGTGATGAAGAATTCCAAAACCTACTCCGAATATCACACGGGCCTTAACCGGGTCACCGTAACCGCATAAGTAATTAAACAATTAAATTAAAACAATTATTGTTTACTTTTAGGCAACACCTTCCCCAAAATATTGTATGTTGGCAGATCTAAGCATCTTTCTAGAACCTAATTGTTTAATAATAAATTTTGATTGTGATTCGAATTTTCCTATGGCTTGATAATAGCGGTATTAGCTTAAATTAATCATTTCTTGTTTAACGATTACCTTTCAGTTAAAACCCTGAAAATTCATTAGCCTCTAGTGCATTATGATAGTAACAACTAAAGCACTCCGACTCTGTCAGTCTGAGGTGCTCGATAAATCAGTTCTCGAAAATATTCGATCGGTACGATTAGTCCAAAAATTGTACGAAAAATATGGCACAAAGCGCCCCACGTTTTTTTCACGATAATACTAATATTTTTCGTTCATTATGTTATTCCTATATAAAGAATTATTTTTTTAATATTTAGTGCGATTTATCAATAAAGTAAATTTTTTAGTTTTTTTTAAACAATACTTTATTTTCCAAATTTTTAGTCTTAAAACGATATCAATACTATTTATAACCAAGAACCTTGATTTTAGAATATCTTACACATGGCAATGAAGAGTTTATAGCATAAATGTCTACTTAACCTTTCATTTGATCTAACGCATCACTATTAAATGGAGCTTTTCCTGTTAGCTTTGAGCAATTAAGTTCTTCTACTTGAATTCCATTTAGTGACCTTCCGCAACAAGCCACACAAGCCTGTCCGGCAGCAAACAACCGAAAACACAGATGAATAACTGCGCATCTGCGAACAACTTTGCATTGACGAGCTGTGGTCGATGCTAGGCACATGACATTTTGGAATACCTCTTGCCATTCATCCCTCGGGAGGTTTATATTGTATTATAGTCAGTTCAAAAGTTAGTTAGATCCGTTTGAGTCAATTCAAAACCGAGTGAAAATTTAGCACTCGACATAAGTTAACGTTGCGGTGTACAACTTATAGTTGTGACATACGCAAGTTTTTTAGATTTTTACTTTCAAATCTTTTTTCATTTCAGAAATTCAAAATTTCTTTTAAAATTTTCAAATTTGACCTTGTTTTATGTGATTTCAAAATTTCTTTTTGGAATTATTAAATGTATTTTATTTTTAAACAAATTTTTCATAATTATTGAAGTTTATAATGTTTTGGGTAATTAATTTTTTTTTTCAATTTTTCAATATCAAAGTACAAAATTTCAGGTATATAATTTTATCAAAAATTTATTTTTTAAATATGACATTATCGTATGTACTAATGGACTTGATAGATCTGCAAAATTTAAACGAAATCCGACCGTATCAAGTGGATCAAAATAGAGTTCAAAGGAGTCAGTTACAAACAAACATACAGGCAAAACTAATGAAAGAGTCTTAAAAAAAACTGTTATTTGTCAGCCACTATCTTTCGCGAAAGACTGGTACGAGTGTTTTTACCGTTTTGTGTCTCATTAGAATAAAATTATTATTCAAGATTATTACAATGCCATAATTTATAAGATCAAAACACATCAAGGCGTAGATTTATATATGACCAATCATATAGCCTCCCATTTTTGAACATTCAACACTTTTTTTGGACCCTAACAGTAACAGACAATAAGCAACATTCCCTTGCTTTCAACATTCCCAAGGTATGATTAATGTGCAATTTGTCGTCTTTTACCAGCGGACAAATCGAAAGTGCTCTACGACCGCTATTACAGTACTTAACAAGTCGGATAATAACATAACTACGCACTTCCGGCTTCGGAATTATGCAACTATATCAAAAACTAAAAACTCTATCAATACGAATATAACAATGAATATTTTGCGGATTGTGTTATACAATGTTTATATTTGTAGTGAAGATGAGATGACAAAAATGGATGATAGTAAAAATGACAGAAGGAAATGGTATCTCGAAGCAAACTTAAAAATAACATTGGATCAGGTGTTAAATAAGTACTGACAAATTTGACCAAAATATTAATTAAATAACAGTAATATTAGAAAATGATAGATAATATTTGACTCGGCTCTTCGCTTTACAACTGTTTTGAAGCGAATTCGATGCACGTCGTCCTCGCTAATAGCGGCTTAAGAAAAATTGCATAACGAAAAACGTGTACTTTTGAAATTTTCATATTACTAAACTTTAAAAATTACAAAAGAATAGTCATATTGTTGTGCCGATCTATCTGAAGACAATACAAAATGTATGTCTGACCATCCCGCCACAACCCACGATGTAGTTATAGGCCGCATAAGTGACTATTGAAAATAAGGTGATGAAACTAATAAACTGATTTAAATAGACGACTTCTTAAATAGAAAATTAACACTATTTCTTATTGGCAAACTCCTGGCGTAGATGGAAACAAAGAAAGATAAAAATAGGAACGGTTTAAACCCGTCTGCGAATGACTAATACGACTTTAGACAGGTGGAGAAAAAATTCTCACCTTGTAACTAAAAGTTCAAAGAAGTTCAGTAAAACGTATACGGCTCAAACCAGGTCGACCGAAGTACTGAGCTCCGATTGTGACAATCGACGTTTTCAACTTCTCAAACCTCGTCATGGACCCTTTAGTTCCGGACAGTCTCAATTCGAGCCCAGTGGGTACGGATGATTAAAGGGTACATATATAGTGTCATCACAACGAACTTAATACGTTTCTTCTCTATGCCTGACCGTACATTGCTTTTTCGGAAAGGTTAGTGTATTTATTAAACACTAAGGCCTTTAGTATTTAATAGTTACGCTGGTATTTGCTAAATACTAAAGGCTATGTGGTAAAACAGTAGTTTCGATTTCTAACCACTACGATTTTTTCTGATATTGCTGTACGAAGATATAAAGACATATAAAACTGGAGTGATTTTTTCATATGCTTTCCTTATGACACAATCAGGACAAAGCCTTTAAGACCGATGCTAAATTCGGAGAAAATATAACTAAAAACATAGACACTTTTATTTTATCCTACCCTAAAAGTAGTGCTAAATAGACAAAGGAAAGGCTGACAACTCAAGGCGATAGCGACGAAACGCAAGGGATGCTAGAGACCATGCAGAATTGGCTCCACGGTTTGACGTTTACGTACCCAACTGTTTGCAACAATCCGGAATAATTGATAAAAATGGTTATCCTCTATATGACTGACCAATAGGAAAAAGTGTATCGGGAATTACATTAGTTGAAGAACGTACTTGGAAAATATCAAAACAGGATATGTCCATGCATGACAATTGAGATTGCATCGTATGAAAGAAATAACAGCCGATTGTAATTAAAATCCGCGCCGGCCAGTATTCAGTAGTGGTTGTTTTGGCAAATTTACAACATTTCAATTCTTTTAACTAATTTTCACTTTAAATTAGAAATCAGTTCACTTACATGTCATGTTATAACACAAAAATCATACAGTGAGATGAATAGTTTTAAATTAAAGATTTAATTAGATTTTTATTGATTTTACAAATGATTGTGATTTTAGAAATTGACTCTATGGAAATTAAAAGGGCTTGTGTCTCATAGCAAACTTATAGCAAAATTCATAGATAACTGTGACGGACTGCCCTAAAAGAAGAATGCCTAGTACAGAGATTGAGAAGTCGTTTCTCAAGTTGAACAGGAATGAACAAAAAAGAGCATGAAGCTCACCGAGAAAAGATTAATGATGAACATTTAATGATTTCGTCGAGGTATACCAAGTTAATTTCCTAAAATCTAGTAAAGCGACAACGATTAATACTTTGTAATAAATAACTTCAACCAGTCATGGCATAATTGGCAAGAAAACAGCCCGAACTGATCAATCGATATTCATCAATATTGCCTTATAATAGCTCTAAGTCTCATACCTAAATTACCATAGCAATATTACATAATCGAATTATAAACTATCAAACATCTGCTTTTATTGAAACTTATTCTAATGATTACCGCATTCTTACAAATTTTTCACCGGAAAACAATGCATTTTGTCTTGAAAGATGTTATTGCGTTATGTTACAGAAAAATATGTTGTAAATGTGATTGATTTTTAATGAAATAAAATTTTTATTAAAAAAAAACAAGCTTACTTATTTTTACTTTGAACTATGGTTCCGTATTTTTAATATTAATCCGATTGTTGTAGATAATGTACATCTCAATTAAATCACAAGAAAAAAATTTGATGAAAAGTAGAGATCATCGGCGTCCATCCACACTTGTAACTCCAGAGGAGTCAACTCAGTAGGACTACGAGATCTGACGGAGGGTTGAGTGGCTCGACGGAGATAAGAGCGGGGTGATGGAGAGAAAAGTGAGGCTTCGGAACTCACGTTCACTGGACAAAACGCAACAGCAGAAGCTGTTATTTCACTTTTGTATTCTTATTATATTAGGTGTATTGTTGTCACTATCGACGGGTTCTTATTCTTCTGAAATCACTGAGTAACAGAGTTCAGAGGGTTTTTTTTTATAGGTAAGAGACCGTACTTTGGTCCGCGTGGCGTTACTTTAGTATCCTTGGTCCATTTCTGTTTTCAGTTCATATTAGTCATTTATCTGGATTTTTTAATCATGTTAATAGACAGTATTGTTTGATAGTTGTTTCTTTATTATTTAAAGTAGAAAGACAAAACCTCGCTTATGATGATGTAAACATTCGGTTTGTTGCAAACAACGTAATTCTTAATAGAAAGAAAACAAAACATGTAAAATATCCCTTCCGAATGTAAATTATGGATCTAGGATCATTCTAATTTATCTATATACCTATTAAATACTATTAAAAAAGCCAAATAAATATTATAATAAAAAAAAAGATTTGCAATTACGGGGGTATCAATATGTAATACATTCATCAATAAAAAGCCACATACGATGCTTGTAACTGTGTTGTAATAAAATTGATGTATGGGAGGTATGAATGAATAAGATAAGGTCGTACGTACGCCTATTCATTCGTACGATCTATTCTTATACAATTTTTATACAAATTTAATGTACTATATTTTTATTGTGAAATACGAAATGAAAATGTATTTTAAAATGGCGTAACTGTCCATTTCCATGTATGGCAAAGTTATTGTAAATTTTACAATACTTAATTATATTACGCCATTATAATTCAGAAAATTAACGGGATGTTTCCCACTGGCTTATTAAGTTTTACGGTAACTATATGTATACGCTAATAAGCGAAACTAATAATATATTTTGGATGTTGCGATGAAACAACAATTGTAACTCGCGATCGAATCGATTTCGCAATAGGTTATTAATTGGATATCTAATGCACGGAGTTCACACATCATAGCCATTGCAATTTGATTAGGCTATTTTCGTAACGCCATCCAATCTCTCAACATAACAGCGCGCTTAAATAATTATAGCTTGCTTACGATATATTTTTTTATATCAACAGAAATAAAGTTTTAAACGGGGAAGTAGAATTATTTGTTTAAATGTTAAAAAAATTTGTATGCCTAATTTACAGCATCGGCAATCTTACGTGAGTAAAAGTAAGAATGTAATGAAACTGTAGCTGTAATCGAATCATTAGAGGAAAAAATTCGTGTCCACAGTACACGCTCGATAGAAGTGAAACTTTCAGAGAACCAAACTGCGAGAAGATGGGACCAATGCATTATCAGTAGTGAAGCAATTACAGGATTTATTTATAATGATATTTGTAACGAATTCAATTTTTTTTTTCGTTTATACGCAGGCGCACAGAATACATATGTTTTTCTCTGGCGTTCCATTTCATCCTCTCGCAGGCATTCTATCTCTTCTAACATTCCATGTCATTCTCTCGGCCAGACTAAGTTCTATAGATGTAAGTGTTTGTCTCTTTTTAGTTACGCTTTTTCAGGATATCGAGTATCATATCCGAACGGTGCTAAAGAAATTTTCACTTCAAAAAAGTAACGTGCAGTGAAAAGAAATGAACAGTAATATTGAATTCCTTTTTTTCCGGATTAATATTCTCGTTTTACGAAAGCGCACAAATCATCATGTTTGATGGAAATTCCCTTTGTGGAACGAGGTTCCTTAATGCGGCTTGCGAGAAGTGTGGTTTTGTTAAAATCGTCACGTGACGAAAACGCGTTATATCCCCTTCATTCGACTATTAGCGACTCTCTGTGTCTCTCTCTCTCTGTTTGTCCTTTTCTTACATACGTTAATTAATCAAACAGTGTGCAACAGGATCCGCGCCGCGAGAAGTTAGATTCGTTAGCGGTATAATTTTATAATTCATTCTTTTATATCTAATTTTCATTAAATCCGTATTTTTCTGTAAATGTTAAATTAATTTTTTTTATTTCAATCCTTACCTTACATTATTTGCATTGAAAAAATTAAAAAGAAAATTAAACAATACGACTTTATTTCAAATTGCATCCGGGATTGGGGGAAATGAGTAAAAGACTTCGTTCCTGACGGGGGTCTTTTGATGGCATACGTTTTATTTACACTCTTTTACTACTTTCAAATAGCATACCCTCTACTTCATTTATTTCCATATTTCCGACGACAATACAAAAGTTATTATATAATAATTAAGAGCGTTAATTATCCCACCTTAACAGTCGAAATGTTTTTTTGGTATGATAACATTGTATTAGAAAACAAATATTGGTTTATACTAAAAGCTGTGTTCGTTTTGGGTTATAAAAAGCCGTGGTCAGTCGCTCAAACTGTGGTTGATAAATCGATTTCAAGCGTAAAAAAATATCGAATGACATTTTTCTTATGACAACGACGCGCGTTGTCTAATTAAATGTAGAGGTTTTATGAAATAGACAGCAACACGTAAAAGCAGATTCGGGTAGATAATTTCTCAATAAAGAAGAATTATGATATTGTAAATTAATATTTTGAATGCGAAAGCTTAGGTTTTCGATTCTAGTTTGTACTTAAACGAATATATGGATCGCAAAGAAATTTCACGGAGATCTATATTTTGTCCCGGAGTAAAATATAAAATAATACCTAATGCGCCCGGTTCGCAATCGATGACGAGATTGGGACGGAAAGAGACAGTGAGACCGGAATACAAACTGAGAACAGACCAGGGTTTGGAATTCATCTAACTCATACAAAAGATGAAAAATTTCGTCTTTTTTATAAGCATGCATTCAGTGAAACTAGCGAGTAACTGTTAGTTTTATAGGTACATTTTAATATTTGTACATATACATGTATAAAAAAAATGAAATGTTCCTCGGTAAGCGCATCGTTTGAGAACGGCTGGACCAGACTTGGCTAATTTATTTTTTAAATGTTCGTAATAATACAAATGTAGTTGTTAGTAAAAGAAAATAGAAAAGTTGTCGGGAAAATTGGAAAATTCGAGAAAAATTGAAAGTAATTTTCTTTAAGGGATTTTTGTGTAAATTCATGATAAAAACCTACGATTCGTACATTAGTGTACATTATACGTAATTGTTTCGTTGTGTCGTTCGTTATATACCCCGGAAATTGTAAGAAAAAGAATGGGTCTATTAAGGGATTACCCACGGCTTCGTTCATATCGCAGCTGTGACTGGTAGCAGAATTTGAATTGAAAGAGGGACGAAGAGCAGAATCGAGAACGTGATAAGCACAAGTATCGAAAGCTGGACTGACAAATTGAGACGGTAACTGAGGTCGGAAACAAGTGTGGGGACGGAACCAGGGTCAAGAGTGTGACCGGGATTAGAATCGAAAACGATATCGTTCTCGAGATTAACATCAATCGATTTATTATGTATATGATATGATTTCAAAGCAATTTTTTGGAATCATCGGCTGTTTTTCTGTTCATATCCTTGTCCGTGTGAAACGATAAAGTCAAAAGTTTCGGAACTGATTTCAAAGATGATTCCTGTAATGTACTATCCATAACTCAGGACCTAATTGAAGATACAATTTATCCTTTTTATTTGTTAGTAACTAGTTAGAGAAATATTCAAGGAAGTCAGATGTTTGTTACTTAATTTTGATGAAATTTACCAGGGAAACAATTTGTATTCTGAAAAGGGAATGCGACTTAGTTTTTGCAGGACATAATATAAAAAAAAATTATACCGATGCAATAATCGGAATAAACACTAGGAACATCCGACGCGGCTCAACAATCTCCACGAGTGTGAAGTCACGGAAAACGGCTAGCTCCTCAATATTTGTTTATTTATATTTACAACTAAAAGGAAATAGGTTCCTATTAAATGACAATCTGAATTAGTGGCTCACCGAAATCGATTTAGGGACGAAAGTTATGTGACACCTCTGTTATGATTCCAATATAATAGCACACTTTACCAGCTTTCATAACGAAATAGCTATATTGTCGATTGAAATATTAAATATTGGTTTGTAGTACAGTCATAATATTATTCATTATCCAGGTAAAAATAAGTAATGCTTCAATATGGCCATCGGATGGCAGACAGATGAAAAGGAATTTATGATTTATATGTGGTGGAAAATTGACCACGTTCACGTTACAGCCTCGAGTTATTGATTATTTCGTTTAATAATGTATGATATTTTTGAATGAAATTCTCGGAATTCGGTCTACAAGTGGGTGGAAAACTTTCTTTCCTAACAGAACAAACAAGCGGTCTTTGTTGTTAGTGCTAAAAATAGGTTTAAAAACCTATAAGCTCACATGGATGGATATAAAAACAAAGAGAGCTGATTTATATAAATATTTTTACTTGTCTTTCTTTTGAATTTTACATTTTAATTTAAGACTTTTCATAAAACCTATATATTGTGTCTTTTAGGTGTTATCTCCAAAGAATACGTACAAAGCGAGTGTTATGAAGGCTAATTTAAAATAGGAAGGGAATACAATAAAATTCTATAGTTTTTTTTAAGCGAGTTTGATAAACAAAATCTAGACGACGTATTTGCGTAACAAAATTTAAACTATAATACTATCTATGAATAGATATTTTTTAATTAAGTTACCTTTGTATTCCTTCTTAGGCGGCTTTTACAATTTGTCTCCTATTGAATGAATACAAACTTTAATGATGTTAACAAAAATACCGGTGTTCACTTGTCTCAGAATAAGAAAACACATTTTGCTTAATATTCTTAATACTATGCAAGAAATATGCAGTTTACGAATAGACAATACTTTAAAAATAACACATCTGTAAATTTTTAGCATGTACGTAACTGCATTATTTAATTTAAAGTATATCCTAAATGTTAACAGAGATAAAAAACCAAAATTAACAAGGCTCTAGTAGAAACCATATATCTACAATCGATTTTTAGGCGCGCTTTGTTCATTTTTTAAGCATTGAACTGCGTGTTCGTGACAAAATGGATATTAAGTAAATTATTATTTAACATTTCTATTAACTTCTATAAACAAAACAGATTGAATGCAATCTATGGTAACTATCAAGTTATGTTTTATATATGCGTAGTATAAACAAAATCAACTACGCATATTGATTAACGTTGTTGTTTATTTATAATGCATGTATAAATATTAATGGAGTAAAATAAGGGGAATAAATAAACTAATTTCAATTATGAATTCTATTTGGAAAACTATACCCAAACTGTATCAGTTTATTGCGTCTTAAGTCTTTCTGGTAAGTAGACGTTTTTAAACGACCATTTTTGTATCTCGAAGGCTGTGTCGTTGTATACGATGATTGTGTGACTGTTTATAATTTTATTTAATTGTAGGCAATTTCTGTAAGTAAGAACGTTAAATAACAAATTGACAGCTTTCGTACACAATGCACACACACATTATTCATAATTTGTGTGGTAATTATATATGGTGCATTAAGCGTTGCTGCTTTCTTTAACATTACTAAACTGTTATGCGTTACATGTGTTACAAATGTCTATTTTTTAAAAATAGATATTTTAGATATGTATTTTTTGAAATACAATATTATTTAGGTCAAATTAATGCTTGCCATAATATTTTAAAAGAGAACCGTCTGCTGTGACTTTGTAAAACGTTTAAATACGATAAAATTGCTGAAATATAAACAGAAACTTTTCATTTTACTAACATAATATTCTAATAAACAATCTTTATTAATAATATTCGTGTTAATATTAAATATTATAAAATAAACATTTATGAGATGTCTATTTTATAACCTGGAGATGTAAGACATTTTGTAGGATTTGACACTGACCTGTTCCTGACAGAGTTCCTGCCGGCGAGGGTAAGGTTGCGAGCAGGAAGACGAGGAGTCACAGGAGGGGCGCCGGTCCCGGAGGTCCTGGGCAGTCGGCCGCCCGTCGCCGCCGCGCCCGCCGCCACCAGCGCCGCCCAGAGCACCCAACACGGACCCATCACAGGCACACGCGTCGTAATCTGCCACCGCACAGTTGCTATACGTGCGACTCGTCGACTAGCGCGAGCGGATCCACGTTCACTTTTGTTATGGTCGTTCGAGGGCCGCCGCCGCTGGCCGCGTCGCGCGCGCCGGCGGTGGGGCGATGAAAGCGGGCTTTCACTGAGCCGGCCCGAGCGCTCCGGGCTGCGGGTGCTCCGACGGCGCGGCGCTGCGCGCACGCACCTGCGGTAGCGGCGCCTTAACTCCGATCGCTTTATGTATTTCGAACTCACTCACACCTACTTGTAAATTATTACAGCCATTGTAAAGAAAAATATGGTAATGTTACGTATTATATTACCTTGGTATTTGTGCGTTTGCTTGAACCGAAATAAATGAGGTGCTAAAACTGAAGTAGGTTAATTGATGGTTTTATTGTTTCGTACCAAAATTGGAAAAAAGGAACATTTACGTAACGAAGTCACTTATCTAATCTCGACGTGAAGGCGTCCGTCTGTCTGTCATAGCAGTATATTTCTGAGCTGTTTGATTTAGAAAGTGGGGATTCAGCATAAGATTTTGGGCCAAAAGAGTTTTGGGGATGAAATAAAAACCGTAATTTTTCGAGGTCAACTAGTAGGGTATAAAATGAAAATTAGCAATATTAGAATTGTATAAGCACTATCTAAAAATTAATGTTTATTTCACTTTAACGAAAAAATGCATCAAATTTAATATTTGTCATTTGAAGTCTAAAAGTGTCACACAAATAAATTTGAGAAATAATTTATTAAATCTAAATAAAAATCAAATACAAAAATCGTAATACGAAACATACAAGTCCGATTTACACCTATTATATTTATTATTAATCCAATCTATAATATAATCTAATGAGGTGCATGCATGTATTGCGAAAATACTGAAATATTTTTATACTCTATCTGACTCCAAAATACATGAAAAATATATCTATGTTTGATACCAAAGAGATTTTAATTTCAACTACTGTAAAATCCAAAATTGAGCTCAATTTAAATTATTAAACGGTAATATAAATAAACACGACGCCATCCAAAATATATTATTTCCAAATATATATTCCAAACCATATATATATATACCAAAAATATATATTCCAAGCCATATTCTTAAAAAGCGTTATTTATGGTAGCGTTATTCTATCTTGAAAACAATCAATTCTGCAATGCAACTAGTTTCAAAGATAATAGTCGCATAGGGCCCAAAATATAGTTTTTGTTAATATTCATCAGTACGCATAAGAAAGTTTCACTAATACTTCACCTTACATACTCTGTTTGACTAAATACGTTATAGTTTTAACATCATTATTAGCTTGTATTCGAGAGTTGCTCAAATACAAGCTCTTGCTAAACAATACACCTGCTCAACTGTAGCGCCACAGAATTCATGTCCTAAAGGAGGCTACTGCTAGGGATATTTTTACTGGAAATATGAGTGGTATTTAGCAATCTCAACCAAGAAAAAGAAACATAAATTGCAATAAGGAGGTAGTTCAAAACTCAATGAACATTAGGTTATTTACTATCAAAGCATCACAAATATTATTGTTTGAAAAAGGACATATAACAAGAATCAAAGAATAATTAAATAGTTATTTCTCAATTAAATTGTTATATATTTCTTAAATTAATAATTGTTTAATTAATTAGTTTAAAATGAAACATAAAAATAGTTATAATTGGTTATGCTGTCGGGATTTCAATCAATCACTCATAAAATTGCATTCTAGCCACAGACAATCATTGAAAGCAAAAGTTTTGTCCTCGCTGAATATGTAAGCAATGTTGAGGGATAACCAAGTAATAAGGAAAGTTATTTAGTCAAGTCGCGTGTCATTAAACAGGCATCAGTTGATACAACACTACGTCGTACAAATAGGCTTCAAAAATTTATGATTTATATCGCATCAAAAAGTAGTATGAGCCACTTTTACCACCTCCTATTAAACTGCGTTTCGACAAAATATCACTTAAAATAAAATTTGCTTTCCACGTCTTTCTTTGAACGGTAGTTAGAGATAAAACCGTTAAAGGGAGAGTGTAACACAAAATAAATTTTAAAGTGACTTTTATTAAAAAGCCAGTTTAAAGGAGATAGTGAAAGAGGCCCTAAGAATACTTAATCCATATTTTTTATGTTATTTTTAGATAAATGTAATGTGATATGCATTGCGTTTTTCATTTTACTGCTAACCGCCGTACTTAAATAGCCGTAGTCATTAAAAATTTATGGCACTAAATAAGAAAATTAAAATGAATTTAATTTATTTACTAAAAAAATCACAAATCTTATTTTGTACATGATCTTCAAATACATTGGAAATGAACTCAGTAACGAGAGAAATAAAGTAAAAGAGATATAAACTAAAATCCCTCAAATTATTCCTAATATTAATTTTAATGGTTCTAAAAATCTGTTTATGCATAAAATAAACGTTTATAATCATAAGCTAATATGTATCAGTACTCTAATTCAATTTAGACGCAAATAGTAAGTCGCGAAAGTAATATTTAAGTATTTTCAAAAGCTCTTTTAGAGATAAAAACACGCATTTTGAGAGTTTTTGCATATTTCTCAAAAATCATATAATTTATTTCAAACTTTTTTCACCATGATATAATCCTTATATATAGGTATGCACCTTTAATACCTCAAGCATACATCTAGACTTAGAGCTCACGACACCAGAACGATCTCGCATTTTCGCTGAAGATGGGGTCCTCACTGAGGCGATCGAAAAAACATTATCAGTATTAAAATAATTGTTTATTCAAAAAGTGCATATTTCCTAATGTCTGGCTATTGTCAGTATTATTTTTAATACAGACATTAAGGTTTTAGTATTTACATTACATTAAGGTTTTTAGCAGTCTACTTTTTCTTTGATTTATTTTCCATTAACACCCGTATATGTATTTAAGAAATTCACATTCAACTTTGACGCTAATATATTTTCAGTTAACTTGATTTGTTAGTAAAAACATGCGGGCAAAATTAGATGCCAATGTGTCCAACTTTGCCAACCTTACATCGCTAAGCCATTTCAAGATCTATAACGCTGAAATTAAAATACATAGAATTAGGTATGGCAATATTTTGACGCGATCTTCCAAAAGAAATAAAATACAGTGGAGCGTCGATTATCCGAACTAATTGGGGGACTTGGGTGTACGGAAAACCGGTATTTTCGGATAATTGAACTACCTATATGTACATTGCATTTTAAATAGAGAGTTTACTTTGACGCGGATAAATTTAGGAGTACAATATTGACAGGCGGTTACTTGGAAGTGACATACGAGTACAATAACATGCGAACAAAACGCAACAAGTACGCGAAAACTGCAGCGCGGGAGGCGCGAGCGAGGTACGCGCGGGACAAGAAACGTTGATCCGCCCGAACTACTGTTCGGATAAGCGGACGTTCGGTTAAGCAACGTTCGGATAATCGACGCTCCACAGTAACGTCCTATTAGCCCAATAATCGTCTCTTAAAGTCTTTTGACCAAACTTATAAAAAATATTAATATTAACTACTTAAAACCGCCATCTGTTAGAAACTAGAATAAGGCACTGTTTTCTTTAAAAGCGCCATCTGTTAGATACTAGAACGTAAGTCACTGTTTTCCTTAAAAGCGCCATCTGTTAGATACTAAAACGTAAATCACTGTTTTCCTAAAAAGCGCCATCTGTTAGAAACTAGAATAAGGCACTATTTTCTTTAAAAGTGCCATCTGTAGAATTAGGCACTATTTTCTTTAAAAGCGCCATCTGTTAGATACTAGAACGTAAGTCACTGTTTTCCTAAAAAGCGCCATCTGAGAACGTAAGTCACTGTTTTCCTTAAAGCGCCGTCTGTTAGAAACTAGAATAAGGCACTATTTTCTTTAAAAGCGCCATCTGTTAGATACTAAAACGTAAGTCACTGTTTTCCTATAAAGCGCCATCGGTTAGAAACTAGAACGTAAGTCAATGTTTTCCTAAAAAGCGCCATCTGTGTCATGCTAGAACGTAAGTCACTGTTTTCCTAAAAGCGCCATCGGTTAGAAACTAGGGCAATAAGTCAATGTTTTCCTAAAAGCGCCATCGGTTAGAAACTAGAACGTAAGTCAATGTTTCTTAAAAGCGCCATCTGTGTCATGCTAGAGAACGTAAGTCACTGTTTTTCCTAAAAGCGCCATCTGTTAGAAACTAGAATAAGGCACTTTTCTTTAAAAGTGCCATCTGTAGAATAAGGCACTATTTTCTTTAAAAGCGCCATCTGTTAGATACTAGAACGTAAGTCACTGTTTTCCTAAAAAGCGCCATCTGAGAACGTAAGTCACTGTTTTCCTTAAAAGCGCCGTCTGTTAGAAACTAGAATAAGGCACTATTTTCTTTAAAAGCGCCATCTGTTAGATACTAAAACGTAAGTCACTGTTTTCCTAAAAAGCACCATCTGTTAGATACTAAAACGTAAGTCACTGTTTTCCTAAAAAGCGCCATCTGTGTCATGCTAGAATGTAAGTCACTGTTTTTTTCCTAAAAGCGCCATCGGTTAGAAACTAGGGCAATAAGTCAATGTTTCCTAAAAGCGCCATCTGTTGATACTAGAACGTAAGTCACTGTTTTTCCTAAAAGCGCCATCTGTTAGATACTAGAACGTAAGTCACTGTTTTCCTAAAAAGCGCCATCGGTTAGAAACTAGAACGTAAGTCAATGTTTTCCTAAAAAGCGCCATCGGTTAGAAACTAGAACGTAAGTCAATGTTTTCCTAAAAAGCGCCATCTGTGTCATGCTAGAACGTAAGTCACTGTTTTCCTCAAAAGCGCCATCGGTTAGAAACTAGAACGTAAGTCAATGTTTTCCAAAAGCGCCATCGGTTAGAAACTAGAACGTAAGTCAATGTTTTCCCAAAAGCGCCATCTGTGTCGTACTAGAACGTAAGTCACTGTTTTCCCTAAAAGCGCCATCGGTTGAAACTAGAACGTAAGTCAATGTTTTCCTAAAGCGCCATCTGTGTCATGCTAGAACGTAAGTCACTGTTTTCCTAAAAGCGCCATCTGTTAAAACTAGAATAAGGCACTATTTTCTTTAAAAGCGCCATCTGTGTCATGCTAGAACGTAAGTCACTGTTTTCCTAAAAAGCGCCATCTGTTAGAAACTAGAACGTAAGTCACTGTTTTCCTAAAAAGCGCCATCGGTTAGAAACTAGAACGTAAGTCAATGTTTTTTCCTAAAAGCGCCATCGGTTAGAAACTAGAATAAGGCACTATTTTCTTTAAAAGTGCCATCTGTAGAATAAGGCACTATTTTCTTTAAAAGCGCCATCTGTTAGATACTAGAACGTAAGTCACTGTTTTCCTAAAAAGCACCATCTGTTAGATACTAAAACGTAAGTCACTGTTTTCCTAAAAAGCGCCATCTGTTAGAAACTAGAATAAGGCACTATTTTCTTTAAAAGTGCCATCTGTAGAATTAAGCACTATTTTCTTTAAAAGCGCCATCTGTTAGATACTAGAACGTAAGTCACTGTTTTCCTAAAAAGCACCATCTGTTAGATACTAGAACGTAAGTCACTGTTTTTCCTAAAAACGTCACCGAAATATAGTACAACTGCCATTACTTTTTAGAATCAACCGTTAAAGAGAAAACGTAACACACAAATTCACATGTTCATGCTCATGCGGCTAATAACATTAAATAATGGCCTCCCGTAGGACGAATGTTATGGATGTTTTGATTTTGCATTTCCATCATTTTACATGATTCACAATTACTACCCGTTTTTCACAACCAACAACGTTATCTAATTCTACGGAATTTGTATGAAATTTTCCTTTTCCTTCACGAAGTACATTTTGCAAGTTGGTCGACATTTTATAAGGTGGTCAACTGTTACTCGTCGACTTGTAGATTGTACTTGTGAATTCGACTAGGGGAATTTTTTCACGATAATAACTTCGTAGGGGGACACTTTAAAGCTATTTTGCAAAAGGATCCCTAAATCGTAAAATGGTTTTCACGGATCAAAATATTTTTGAATGACCTTTTCCAATGATTGTTTTTCAAAATCTATCAGTTTGTCGTGTCATCCATATGTGTGCCCATACCAAATTACTGCTTTCTATTGCAGTCTTTAAGCTAAGCTGCAGACAGACAGACAGATTTAGGGACGGACGGACATGGACAAACTATAAAGATTCGTTGTTGACTACGGAATTCTAAAATATATTACAAGGCAGATAAATCACTATTTTGGAATTTCGGTATGTAAGTCATTGAACAGATAGACGGTGGTCCCCAAACTTCCACTTAAAGTGAACATATACGACAAAATAGGTAAATGAAATCTTAGAAATAATGCAAACGAAAACGTAAATCAATTTATTTATTAAACAAAAGAAATGCAACAAAATTATACAACTTTACGAGTTGCATCGTATAAAAAAAATATGCACCCTCGTAGTTATCGACAATACTGCAAATACTCAATTCAAAGGCAGCGCAGTTTTTAAATACGTTCTAGAGTTATGCTTAAGTTTTTTGAGGGCAAGCCGTTTTTCGAAGATAATTTTTTCCAGACGGCAGTTGAACAGTAGTTACCCCTCCGGGGAAAAGCAAATCAATTTGATCGTTCGGCACGGACGGCAACACCATACATTCATCGCCGATCTGAAATTGAAACGCTGTATAAGAACGTGCGTTTTAAGGTAAACAATTGTCATTCAGTTAGTTCTTAGGAACTATGAAACGTTTACAATACTCATAACAGACTCATAATACAAAATACTACAGTACCATATAATATATAATTGACTATAAATACTATACTATAATACTAATTACTACATAATAGTAAATACTACAGACCTCAATTTATAAACTAAACAGATAATTTATAGGTAAATTTATACTTGCCTTCCAGTCTGCAGGTGTTGCGATTTTGGCTACGTCAGTTAGTTGCAGAGAATCTATCACGCGCAAAACCTCCCTTAAAATAAACTATGATTATTCTCTAAAATTTGGTAGTAATTTTTAAAAGAAACTATTTTAAATTTACAAAAATGTGAACTTGATATTGATGGCAGTGCCTACGAGATACTCTTTTTTCGTCTAGGAATAGTTAAAGTATTACAATAATTTGTGTATACTGTGTACTGAATAGTTTTGTAACTTTCTATTTTAATTTACTTATTATGATTTACGAATACATATTTTTAATTTCATAGATAACCGATATCATCTGTTAAGTCTCATATTCATTTTAGGGTGTACTATAAACCGGTACAACTTGAACGTAGCGAAACCAGTTTTTTGCTTTTACAATTACTTCTGAAAAGTAATAATATTCTTACAATCTTAATTTTTGCACAAAACGTATGGTGCACCTATTTAAAAACCTAATTTTCTTGGGTTTTTCAGTCACGTAATAACGTAATGCCAATAACTGATTAGTTTTAATTCAATTATTTGTTGTATGCTATTATATTACTTTCTATTAGTTATATTGTGATATTGATAGTGTCACATATATTGATTGCAGGCACCCAGTAAATACTACATTAAATTTTTTGACCCATTACACAATGCATAATAAATCGCACAATGGCAATCCCGACGTCAATGTCGATATTTAAGTCTTACCTTACCTCCCCTATGTAGTAGTGTCTCTATTGATGGTTGTAATATCACATATTTATAAAATGACAACAGGAAGGCAATTTCGCTTCTATAAAAATAGAGAAGACCCTTCACTGTGTACATGAACAATTTGGAAATAATCAGCTGCATAGCGAATTGGCTGTCTTTCTCTTAGCCAATAAGTGCCGACAAGGTAGACCGTCGCCCATCGATAGAACCATTAACAGATCCATGAATCTGCTGCGTAGCTTTCGGAAGTCATCCGCGTTTCAAGCTACGACGTCTGTGGATTTGCACAGTGCACCGACTAGTTCATGCTTTCGTCGCAGTTAACATTCGTCCTTCTTTTGGAGCTGTGCTGCGACCGGGCTGACGCATCTGTTCGACTCACATCTCGGTTCGCTACCGCGTCCACTCGCTGGTGACAACACGGCGACTGCTGTAGCCACCAGCCACGTCACCACTATATGGAAATTGCATATCTTACCGCCGTTCTGATGCATTTGTTCATATAACCTATCATTAACGCGCCTAGCCTATTTCGTAGATGATGGCTGAACGACGTCGTGCCTACACTAAAATACCTGTCGCCGCAGTGAGGAGACTATTTGCTTGGTTTATCTGAATTATTAAGTCAAATTCACTGCTAACCATTAGATAATTATTATTATATTGTTTTAATTAATGAGAAAATATATAGTTAAAAGTTGAAGTGCCATTTTAGTAGTCCCCAAAACTCGTGCTTCCTGTAGAACTCTGAAAAACTAAGCATACCTATCATCTGATTTTATAAAATATTTTTTGTTTCTTGTTCCACATTAGGCTTTCAGCGTTCAAAGCACATAGTTCAAAATTAAAAGAAATAGTACTCAACGAAATCTAAGCAACGTTTCGCAAAATTAGTTCAACTAAATTTTGCGATATTACATTTTGGGAAAATGATATGGACTGGATTATCATTGTGACTAATTTCGAGAGAAAACGATCGTTGTAAATTTAGAAGTTAAGGGTCAAAGTAATGTTATAATGCAAATACCTAGAAAGACTGCCAGTCAGTAGAGAAATAAATAAAAGTTCTGTTGGAATACAAAAAAATTGTCAGATTCATGAAAGAATGCAAAATTCAAATGTCATTTGTGGTATTAATCTGTTAACTTTTTGAAAAGAAAAATATTTGAGGACTGCAAAATTTTAACTAAAGAAAATTAAACAAACGCGTATTTAAGTGCACAAACCTCCTCAAAATTTCTTCCAGTAGTTGCGGGATAGAGAATCGATAGCCTAAATTTTTTGTTAGGATCGATAACGAAAAGGGCGCGCGCTGTCAAAGGCATGTCGCTTGCGTTATCCGATGCATCTTTGTCTATCATGCCTAATGTTGTTGCAATCTTCCTGCTATTGTCTTCTATGAGAGGATATGGGAAAGTGCTGTTGCCATAACCTAAAAAAATATGGGCGTTATATTAAGCAATCCAGTGAAAATACATATACATTTAGATTAAAATGCATTTCTACCTGCATAACTAGCAATATCCTTGCACCATTCCACGTGATTATCGACGGAGTCGCATGATAGTCCTACAACTTTTACATTCCTCTTCTTGAATTCCGGCATTAGTTTAAGAACTCGAGCCAATTCCGTAGTACAGACGGGGGTAAAATCTGAAGGATGCGACAAGAGGATACCCCAACTGAAAAGAGATATGTTGCATTTAAAACTTTATTTTTGAAGCTATTAATACTGTAAAGACCGAGTTATGCAGGCGGCATGTAAGACGTCCGGACTCCACGCTCGGTCCCGCAAAGCTTCTGCCCATACATAGAGACCTCGATAGTAATAAAAACGTGATAGGTGAATGTAAAACAATACTAAATATAACAGTGACTGTATACAAAGTACTTGTACAGATAATTGGGAAACTGATCGAGTAAACTAGTCTTGTCGCTGTTGAATCTTTGATTTCGAGTCCCAGGTACCGAAAACCGACGTGGGTTGCATCTGCGCTATAATACTTATTGCTACCTAAATAAATATACGATTCAGTAGATCGGTTCAATAGTACAAATACACAGACAGCATCAGATAAGGAGTTTTTCAGTTTCTTTTTCAGAAACCTTCCCGATTGCGCGTTTTACATATCACCAGTTTCATAATAATCAGGCGAGTGTTTTAAGCGTACAAAAAAAATAAAGAGAATATATGCTCATAAGAGATAGCTTATGGATAAAGAAGGAAAATTAAGCATATTTAAATCAGCCCTTCCGGATATTAACCCAGACCAACACACGTGCACTTTATTGTCATGATATCACATAGTATCGATTGCGCAAATGCATGTTTTTAGTATATCTCAAATTTCTTTAAAACCGCTTAGGCTATTTTTAAATTATATCGGGACATATTGTCAAATTGAAAAATTGTAAATGATAAATAAAGATTTGGTACGTCGAAGTATAAATATTTATGACAAATTTTTACCAAAATATCGCATGAACAGTTCGACAGTTCAATATATTAGTACAGCTTGATATATCAAAATTATCCCATTTTTAACTCCATGAAGTTCTGTTCAAAATTTTATTACAATCTATTCAGCCGTTATTGAGAATCACCAAGGCAAACAAATTGACACTTTACCAGAATCATATAGTATATCGTTTGCGCAACAATGCAATCCTACACTGTGCGTGACCTGACACGCACTTACCCGGTTTTCTGTGTATATCGGACCGGGAGGTAACGTACAAAAAATTATGACATTAATCGCAAAAAAATCCGTCAGCCATTTCTTTTTTTTTTAGTACGCTGCTTCAACAGTTAGTTAAAATAATAAAACGTAGCCATACCCTATAACGCCAAAACGCCACGCCCTATATCAAGTTTTTATGTTTAATCTATGAAAACTGCTTTTATGTTACAAACCCAGCTGAAAACTTTTAAGCAATTTTATGTCGATTTATGATATAAAATTGCTTAAACACTTCGCAATCGATGGCAGAACTGGGGTTTATGGTAGAATCGGTATCTCTATCTGCAGAAGTAACGGGATCACGGCTTATGAGCAGGAACGGGATATAAGTTACATTTTTTCATACTAGTAATCGTCCTGGCTTCTTCCAAATAGGGGGCAAAATTGAAAGTCGTGACCGGAGTCGATATGGAAAACCAAATCTGAATCGAAAATGGGATAGCGATCGATACCTCGATTGAGAACGTCGTGGTTGGTCGATGAAGGAATCGGGTCGATGAATATGAAACGAAGGAATGCATTCTATGTCCATACGGGCGGAGAAGCGGGCAAAAGCTAGTATACACGCACGCGCCACGTGCACGCACGCACGCATCCTCTTAACTACGTTATATATGCGACAAGTAAATATTTTCAAGCATCTGAGGTTAACCATTTCATTGGCAAGGGAGGAAGAATACGAGACTAATAAAAATTAGCGCTCTAAGGCATAATATTTCACATCAGATCTCTACATTGATTGATGGTTTTCATAGACCCGCAATGTTTTTAAATAAACTAACCAACGACACTGCATTGCATAGAATAGATGAGAAATAAAAATTTATCCTCACTTTCCATGTAGAAGAGGTATCCAAAAAAAAAAACCTTTTCAGGTACTTATCTATCTCTATCAGCGTGATAAATATATATATTTCTAGAACTAAGAGGCTCTGAGATAAGCCGTGGACAGACAGACCGAAAGACGAACGGACACGGTGAAACCAAAAGGGTTCCTTGTTGACTATGGAACACTAAAAAGTTGTCTAGAAAACATATGAATAACATGAATGATAAAAACTTGATGATAATCAGACTACGAACAGACAAGAAAATGTGTTTCATAATATGAATAAACGACGCAATATTCATTACAAGTGTGTAAATCATTATTTAAAATTACCTTATATTATCGTTCAAACAGAATAGTAATTTAGTTACAAAAATGATGTAAGCGTCATATTTGAATAATCTATACTTACGTCTTTAAATGTAGGAAAAGGTCCATGCAATCACTTGCGATATTGGAGGTACGTTTAGCTTAAGTAACTAGCTAGATTTAAGTCAGTACTCATAGACTTGCAATTATAAACAGCGCTCTACATTCATGTAAACCAGTATCATTACAAAACGTTTGGAACAATATGTTGAAATTTATAAATTACTAGTTATATTCAGTATTTCGTAGAGTTGTCGTTTTACATTTAAATACATCGCAAATTTATTTCAAAGTGTCGAGCGCTATGTAATTGAGTGTTATTGCTATAGTTTTATGTGGCATTGCTGCGTGTTTAATGCACTTAAGGCGCTAGCTGGTACCGCATAGACTTTGACCCGGTCTATTTTCTTGTCCGAATTCTTAGATTTACTGCTCGACCTTCTATGTGCAACGTCACCTTTCGTATCCTTTATTCTATTCTTTTGGTTATGTAAAGTTTGTACATCAAAACACGTCATAACATTCTGGAATTTATAGCAGCCGTCTGCAACATGGAAAGCGCATAAACGTCGCAAACCTTAGATAACAATCGTTTGAAATTGTCATTCAAACGGAGAGAGAACTATAGGAAGATGTGACGTCATAGGCTTACCCAGGGCAGAGGAGGGCTGCTGCCCCTCCGAAAATTGTATGTTCTACAATATATTACGCTCCGTTTACACTGGCCTAAAAAATCTGACTTACTTGTGAAAGTACTGAAATATTCAAACTGCCATTTGTCAAATGCAAGCGATGGGTAAAATCAACCTTCTCCCTTATTATTTGTGACAGATATTACGATGTCACACATGCCACATGTGGGCGTATCATCCTACAAACAGTGCTTTGTTTGTAGGATGATACGCGACGTAGGCTGCATCAGCATTGCCCACACCTCCACGTCGAATACGACGAGGGCAAAACTACATCTCGCAGGGTTCAATGAGTATCAGTAGGGAATTATAAGTCAGACAATCGACCAGTAGCCAACTGTCAGGCCTATATAGCTTGAAAGTTTATTAATCAAAACGCTGTTAATACTGAAATGTATGTTTCAACAAATTTACAAAAGTTTTCTTTTTCGTATTCCGTTCCTCAAAAGGAAAAATGGAATTTTATTAGAATCACTTCGTTGTCCGTCTATCGAGACTGTTGTTCTCATAAACGAAAAAATATATGACGTGGAAATTAATAAAGAATATTAAAGCCTCGGTACTTTGGAGGTGCAAAAATCAAAGCCTATCCAATCTAAAAATTCCAGTCAATTAACCTGTAATCTTTGTTGGAGTTGAAATTTAGGAAAAAAGTCTTAAATTATAAGTAAGGGTAAAAATTTAAAAATCTTCATGTTGCAGTTATTTAAAAGGTTTATGTATACATACTACTTTTTACAATTGTTAGAGTATCGGTGATGTAGACATGTATATCTTTGAAAGCATTTTTAACTTTCTCAATTAACTATAAAGAGATTTCTTTAAAATTCTGTGTACCAATGAACAATTTTCTCATAGGTTTTAGAAATGTAACGCATCTATTGAAAAATTGCTCATGCAATGCAAACAATATAGAAACATTTAATGACCATAACTGACATTTATATCCTTTAGGCTGTTGTTTGCAACGTTTTATCCACTGGAATAACTTCAGACCTTTTTAATTTAATGACGTGTTACATCGGCGCTGAAAATACTTCGTTCTGTTTTTCCGAACGTGCCGAGAGAAATATAACTTCAAACATTTTTTGTGCAAGACCCTCAGAGCGCGGCTCCCTCTGGCAGTTCCTATTTTTGTGATTTGCTGCTTATCGTCACAGAATACGCCGACGGCAAAATAGCGACATCCAGTTTAGATTTCATTAATTGGACCTTTATATGAATTCGCGATTATATGGATCGCCAACCACGGAGCTTTGTAATCTATCCGTGCCTGTATAGACAGTCGCAACTGGTATAATCCGTCCGCGTCCTCTGTCCTCCGCCCATTAGTTAGACAATTGCTACGCGCTGCGTCATGTCACGTCTGTATTTAAAACTGTCACCGCAAGACAGCGGTCTTGTATTTAAAGATAAAATAAATATTATCGATTTATTAAAATATTAGTCGTATAAATGTTACATAGGTTTATTTATTGCCGCGATATTAAAGTGATATCAAAGAAAATACTGATTTAATTTTGAAGTGCACCAGCAAATCAGATAATGGAGACGAGAGTTAACATTGACTGCGGATGAAAAAATGAAGAAACCAAATAATTAACTTTTGGATGAAGATTTGGATTGTTAGTTTTTACAAGTAGGATCAACTGCTTCAAAAATATCTACCTATATGGAGAACGCGCGTTTAAAACGTTAATAAATATTAATCTTTGTTGATTAATTATAATTTACTATTGTTGTTTGGGGAAAAATACCTGGAATTATGTATTATCCCTAAAAAGATAATTAAATGACGACGTATCTTTGAAATAGCTATATGCGGACGAAGTAAGTTACTTTATACAGTGAATAATAAAATATAAACTACGTCTATTTCTTACAAACTATAGATATAGATGGACACATGGTACGATTCTCGCATATTTTTCCTGCCTCACTGACATCCATAAATCTTTCTTGCAAGCTCGTCAGTTTTGAGAGCGTAAAATTTGGCCCTTATTTAATATGCCACCAGTGTGGTCTGCATAGGATTTTCTAGGGCTACCCTTATCGAGCTCCCTATCACACACGTTCACTCTGTTTTGTTAGCATACTTACATTCATCCTTTCCATATGGCTAAACCACCCCAACATATCTCTTTCTACTCTAGTCACTACATCTTCTTGCAAACCACACCGCTCTCTCTCTCTCTCTCACACATCACTGTTTCTACACTCCTTTCTTTCCGAGACATTCCATATACGATCGTATCTCGACTATATTGATCTTACTTTCATTTTTTTCTGCCATACCTAGCTTTGTACTATCATACACAAGTGTCATCAGAACCTCAGGAACCCGACCTCAGGAGGATCAGACCCATTATGGATAGCCAAAACGCGCTTATCGTGATACGATTTGACTATTCATAACAACATAACAAATAGCAAACAAGGCACCATTCATTTCCCGCATTCACTCTCCTTTCAATATCTCTATCGTGTTTACCATCATTTGTAAATAGACTTCTCACCTTCTATAAGTATTTTTTTTTCTTTTTAAGACTTTTACTCTTCTAGCACCTTTCTTTAACAAAATCATTTTATTTACAAATTTCATGGTGCTCAGACCACGACGCAAGGATTACTTGGTCGTCGATGTGCAGAAGGCATTTAACAGACAGCTCATCCATTCTTAGTCCACGCTCGTACTCTTTCAAATCATACAGACAGCTATCCAGTGGCGAGGGGTGAGAAAAATATAAAAGGAAGCCGAACCTTAAAAAATTGTCAACATTAAACATTATTAATAAAAATATAACTATTACTACCGAGCTCCGTAACGCCCTCTGGTATAACGCGGAGATATTTCATTCGCCACTTTTGGCATACTTGAAGTCAACGATAGAATACAAACGGAAGACTTCGAGCATGCATAAAAGCAGCTTTGAAAAAAGCTAATGAAGTAGTTTCCTTTAGTCGAATTTATAGCAGCGCAGTGGATAAATGAATTAAATGAGATAAAAAAGCTATTTAAGTTCTAGTGGTAATCTACGATTTTTCTTGAGAAAATGAGCTAATACCAAGTCATAAAAATTTGGCTTACTTTTGATTTGCAACAGTAAATGTTTTTCTATAGATAACAACGCGACATCTGAAAGCCTTTGTTCTGTCTGGCTATTCCTGAGGTACGTATGAATGCGTTTGAGAGCTGAAAAAGATCGTTCCGCGGCCGCAATTGTTATCGGAAGGGTTAAACAGATATTACTTAAGCTTAAAATTTGAGGAAATGTATCTTTTAAGATATCTTTTTGTAAATGCAAAATAACTCGTACATATCTAATCCTTTTAAGCGAGGGAGACGAATATAATACTTTAACTCATTTTTAATGCATTTATGTCAAAATTCGAGGAAATAATAAAAAATTATTTAGTTTATCCTCAGGAAATGTACGTTCGAATAAATCATATTTCGACTTACTTAGTAAATCTAAAACGACAAATTGCTTAGTGAACTATATCTGGTTTGAATTTGATTTTTAACATTATCTACAATTTCGATGAAAATACGTTTATACTCGCGTTTTAAGTCTGATTCTGAGCTAAATAGACGTCGGCGTCTTCGTGGAGGCTCACTTATATCAGTGACACTGTCGTAAATTTCGTCAAACTTATTAATGAAATTACTCTCAAACCAATTTAATAGCGATTGAACTTCGCGAATAACGACGTCTATATCACTCTGTTTATTTTGTAGTAGAAAGTAATATCTGTTCTTGCAAATAATTCAGCTAAAGTATGCAAAAAGCAAAATTTCCATCTTCTAATGTCATTAACAAACTTTCTGATATGGCAATTGATTCAGAATCCCAATCCATCGGATTTTCTATAATTATATTAAATGTTTGTATTATGTCGGATCTACAGTTACAAATGACATTAATAATACGAGAATGATACTGCCATCGAGTTTCTGCGACACCAGGCAAACGACGATCTGACGTTAATTTTAAAAGACCCGAACGTTTAGTAGATTTATTAAAAAAATTTATTATGCAATTGATGTGGCCGAAAAATTTTAACTCTGGAATATTTTCTAAAGATCGAGATAACACTATAGTTAATACGTGAGCATAGCAAGGAATAAAGACAGCCATTGGACATTGTAATTTAATTTTGTTTGTACGCCGCCTTCTATACTTAATTCGACACGGGAATGATGCTATATGCAAAACCGTTTTTATTCGGGTATAATCGGAAATCTCCGCTGATCGAAACGCATTATTATTTACATAATGATATATAACACAAGAATCCGCAACCGAATATAACACCTAAGAGTTCACGTTAAAGGTGAAATTATGTTACACGAATTACAATTGCGTCATTTCGTCGAAACGAAACTCGCGATATACCGAGTTATTCCCCGCTCGCCCGCGACCGGCAGGTCGCGGAGTCGCGGGCTCGAGGCGTCGCCATAACGCTATAATACAACTGAATATGGAAGACTCAACATTTCACATTGATTACGACGAAAACATTCTGAATTTGGTCGTCTAAATAACTCGGTTGCTTTCGAGTTATTTGAAGTGTTTTATATAGGGCTTACGTTACTAACGTAAGATGGCTGGATATTATTTACAATAATTATTGAAAATTAAAATAATTTTAAGTGTCTGTATACTAAAAAGCAATAATTTATTTATTTATGAATTATGCATATTAAATAGTTTATGAAAGGGAATCCGATAAGAATCGAGTTCTTAGAAGCCGTCGCCCCTACAGCTATCCATGAATAAGTTCAATAGCCACGGTGAAGCTACACATCCCTGTCTGACACCCCTGCGGATGTTAAACCAGTCAGTGTATGCCCCATTTAATCTGACGCTAGCACTAGAGCTCCTAGAGGGAGCCCCAAGCACTAGAGGGATTGCAGTGTCTGTTCCAATCAGCTACTCACACCATGCATGGATAGGATTCTCTATAGATCGTTTCTTTTCATTCTATCATAACCTTTTTCCAAATCTATGAAAATACAGAAAACCTTTTGGTCGTTGGCTAAAACCTTTCCTGGAATGTTTCGCAGAGAAAAAATTGAGTCTGTACACCCCATCTTTTTTGAAATCCCGCTTGTACGTCCAAATTTTGTTTTCAGTCTCATTTACAACTTGTTTCATAATGATTTTCGCATTCAATTAATTAACGATGCTGAAAAGGCTTATAGGGCGGCAATTTCTGCAAACCTGCTATGATTTTTTCCTTTATGAAGGAGTACAATGACTGCTTTACACCAGTCATTAGGTACCCTATGGTTTTTCCAACATTTGTTAAAGAGCTGGTACAGCAGGCTTGCAACTATATTCTCACCGCCGCCCAGCATCTCGCACAAAACTCTATCATATCCGGCAGCTTTTCCAACTTTCATACGTTTTAGAGCTTTCATAATTTCATCCATCGTAATTTCAATTTCATATCCATCATCAATCATATACTCAGTGCAAAAACGCTTTCGAAATGATTCTTCCAGCGCTCCTTCACATAATTTTCCTTATTCAGTAAATTTCCATCATCGTTTCTAAACACTTGTATACATGATGTTTCGAAATTATTTCTGGCCTTTTTTATCACTTGTCAAAAAAGTTTTTGGTTTGTCCGGAAATTATCCGAGAATCTCGTATCAAAGCGTTCTTTTATTTCATTCTTTCTTCTTTTCATACACTCTTTAGCTCTCATTTTTACATCTTTATACGTACTTTCAGCATCTTTTAGCTTATCTTTCAAGATGTCCTTTCTTTATACTCTATAGTTGGCCTTTACAAACAATAAATTTAGGCACGATTTCTTCTTTTCACTGATTAAAATGAATAATATGTACAAAACCTTTCTTCTCATAAACCAATTAAACAGATGCCTTACGACAATAATTAATATACTATTATACAATTAACTATAAAATAGTCCCGTTTAATCAGTTCCATGTATATGCCTAAAGCAATTTTTTTCGATAATGAAATAAAGCATGTAAATCAATACAATTATAATTTAAAACACGAATTTATTAAAAGTATATTATCAATGAGCATTGTTAAAGAGCGTGAAATTCGTATATATTTACTGTAAATGCACAAAATAAGTAGTTACTGACGAATAGCGATGCTTTTCCTTCTATTTTTTTGATAGATTTTAGCTCATTTTGAAAACAAAGCGGAAATTTTTATTCAACGCTTAGAACTCATTTTAAAATCGTTACCGTGAAATGTGTTCGTGAAAGATGAAATTTCTCCTAGTACTTCTTTAAAGAAAACTGCCCTCCAATATTTCAAGTGTTACGTAATGAACTACCAAATAAAAATATTTTTCAATTTTAAATGTGAATATAAGAAGTGTCTCTTAATATAGGATCCAATTTTTGGCACTGCTGCTGCCTATTATAAACATTGAAGAATTATTAATATCTTAAAGATTGAGACTATATACTTGACAAACAATATCATCTTTAATAATATAAAATAGTCATTTTTATCAAAACCGCTTTCAAGTTCAAAATGGATAAACAGTTCAAAACAAATAAGAGAAAAATTATATCACATGTAACCAAAATTGATACCTAGTTGATCATAACCATTCAGTTGACATAAAAGTTTTCTTAATAATTATTGTAAAGAAAAACAACATGTACCTAACTTCATTTGAATCTTGTTGCGCAGTCGTAGTGGCATTTTTTAACATCCAAGAATGATCCATTTTTATTCTTACAAACAAATTACCCAAGTGTTTTATTAAATTTTATAACGATTTCAATATTTATGTAGTTCAGCTACAATTTCTAAGAAGTGGTTTATTTATTCAACGTGATTTTACGAGTAAAGGCCTCTTCCATTTCTATTTGCGTTACTTTGATTTTTACCTTGGTAATTCAATATTTGCCTGTTCATTTCATCTACGTATGAGTTTTAAATGTCTTTTCTAATAAGTAGGTATAACGTTTAATGTAAAAGCAAAAGTCGTACTAATAAGTATCTACTCACGATTCTCCCAGCCATTCATGAAAGTTTATATGTCCTTCTGTGGTTTCCGCCTCGAAATTCGGAAACTCCCGCCTAATAGAAGCATTTCTTCACTTATATTCTTGTCAACTTACCAACATCAAACAGCAAGAGATGATGTGAAATATTTTTTTTCCAAAACAAAACGCCTTTTCAACAATAATTCAAAATTAGAACGGTGATTTTTTATTATTGTCCAAGGAGATTGAATACAATTTTTTAGTTAATGTCCTTGTTGCCGCCAGTTTCATCCTCAACCGTTACAATTCATGTGCGATATCCAAGAGTTCGTGCCAGTAAATCGAATTCTATTGTCGTTACTTCGTCCGTCCGTCTGTCATAGACTTATCCTGCTAATATTATAAGCGAAGATTATAATGAAGATGTTTGGATGTTAGTGCCTCGTTACTCAATCGTACGTAAATTGTTTAACGGATCTGAACGAAAGCTGCAAAAAGACGACGATATCCTGTACTTACACAAAGTGCATTTTTGTCGCGGTAGTGTTTCCGACGTATCATAGTTTCACTTTAATGTTATTCTACGAAACTTCATTTTCTCCTCCACGTTTCCGTTTAGATATCGGTACGTCTGATCTTGGGATTACGTATCGTTTCGTTTCTGCTTATTTTTGATCTGGATCTTTATCCAGATATCTCCGCATCTATTTATTCAAAAACAACTATATCCGCGTAATATAAACTATACTTTATTTTTATGTACTAATTTTACTTTCGGCTTTGTTAAAAGCGGAAATATAAACGGTAACGCGATGAAAAATTAAAACGAGGCTAGAAATTAAATCACAGTTGGACTAGGGTAATATACTAGACCGGGACCGAAATTGATAACAGTACCGAGGTTTAAATAAAGTGTAAAGCCAGTATTAAATTCAAAAGTGCTGGGACCAGGATCGAATTAGCAGGAGAAAGAGCACAATCCCAACCGGAATAGAGAGCGGGATTGAGATTGGGATTGACTGTAAGGTCGAGTAATTTAAAAAATGAAGGATTTCATTTTATGTCCACGCTCGAAATACAGGTGGAAGCTAGTAGATATTAAACGAAACGAGACAGAGGGATATCACCCCTAATATAGAATTTAGTTGATAAAAGGTCATGGAATGTTATTGTACACGATTTGTTACCGGACTTGTTATTGTTGTTGTTGTGTCAGGTTTCAATTGTCTCATTGCTGAGACATACCATTTCGTTATAATTTAATAACGCACTAAAGAACTTGGAGCTTAAACCCTTTACGCTAGCCTAGTATGGATTTAGGGCTGTTAACGACCGTTGTCACCAAGCGTTGACAATATCTACGACCAACGTCTTAACGTGCTCTTCAAGGCACGCAACGAGTCATTTATTTAAAAAGAAAAATAAATTGGTCGAGTTAAAGTGTTACGCTTTTTCATCGAAATTCAGAACTGATGTATTTACCACCTAATTTAATTCGAATTAGCAACACCATTCAAATCTTTAAGTTTCTCCAATGATCGCTTAAAACAAATTCACCAATATTTACTACATCTTTAAATAGAAAGCGGTTTAATTAAAATCAAATTCAGCTCATCGTTCTATCTTTGTCCTTCAAAACAGCAAATTTTAATTGTTTGCCTGCTGGCGACCTGGAATGAGGAAAGAGGAGTCCGAATGTCACCTCAATCCGTCTATTTTAATATAGTTTTCCGTTTATAATTTTGATAAATTTACGCTTCGAGCTCAATTTCGTAAATATCTAATAACAAACTTAAACTGCCAATTATATTGGAAAAATGATTGTAAAATTGATTTACGTGCTCATCTAAATAGGTTCCTTAATTAGTATTTAAAATTAGTATTTTTCGAGTTTAAAAACTCGAAATATAATATTGATACAAGTAAATTCATTTATGGAATTTAAGGTAATCTACATTTAGAATATAAACGAAGTTGCGAGCGGTCGCTAATGTCGTATGTTTTATAATATGACTACGTTCAGATTTTTCAATTTCCCTATATTTCTTAAAATCGATTTTATTTCGATTCTAGATTTATTAAAATTGGTGACATTCTCTTTATTAAGAACAACTCTTATTTTAAGAATCTGAAGGAACTTTTCGACTTGACGCTATCGCAAAGAGAAATATTGAACGAATTAAAAAAAGAAATGGTTTGAGAATTAAAGCATTTTCTAGTTATATATTGTAAAATACAATATTTTTTTATAAAAACATAGTCAAGCCTTATTATTGATTTAAAGAGCTTGACTGATGTTTTCCTTACTTCGCTATTGTTAAGAAAAGATAGCTTATATTAATACAAATAAAAAACAAAGCAAACGGTAGGGAAAAATTGAAGGATTGTTCGAAAATAGAAATACAATTTTATTTATATATTGTCCTCATCGTATAAAAATATTTACAATTGCTGTATATAATCAAGAATTCGCAATGCTTAGTTAGAGCAACACCACTGACATGGTTTGACAGTGAATAAATATTAATCTTGACACAATGTGGTAATCATAATACTTTTCCACTAGATTTGAATGTTGGTCTTTCTATCGATTGTATTCATATCAAAATGTTGCAATTACTTAAAATAAATATCGTAAAATTACATTCAATTATGATTATGCGTATTCGTCGAAAAACCTGTTAATTTTTTCAATTATATATTTTTAATGTCCCAGACCAGACCACGGATTTTCAAAAATCCAAAACAAATCACTATGATTTTTTTTCTTTACAAGATAAGTATAAATTAAATCAGTTTTATATATTGTGTACGTGTGAGTGAGTTATTTGTTTATGTTGCATTAGCGCCCCGGCCAAACGGCCAGTCTGATACATATAGTAAACTATTCTCACTTTTTTATATATTTCCACAAATGGTTTATACATTTTTTTGTTATGTTTTGATTTATTATACTTGTAATTTATTTCCACATTTTTAAAAACCTTTGTTACAATTTAATAACAACTCCGTTGTGTGAGATTTTTATCACCAATGTAGAGGCATATACAGTGTCACTACTTTCATATTTCACGTTGAGAAATTTGAGCCTTAAAGTTTATATGATTTATATTCTATCTCATATTTAATTAATGAGAATCAAAAATATTTCGTTGCTTAGAAAAAATAAAATTCTTTTTTTTATATATTTTGTTTTATATATTGTTTTGATGCAAACTTCTGCTGAAATTTTAATGTATTCATGTGAAATGATTTTATATTGTATCACGTCGTTAGTATGCCAATGTTTAAGAAAAACTGACATTGGCAAAAAAAATATGGACATTTCTAAATTAAGGTTCACTAAACATCTGACCAATGATATTAACTTACCATCGCTAAGTTATCGTGCAATATTTATGTATTCATCAAATGTAAGGTAAAATTTGAAATATTGAAAACATTGAATGATTTAATTGATAATGATACATTATATACGGCTCAAAGAATATCATGTTTTTATATAATACTTTTATGTAAGAACTAATTTGAAATACAAGATAAAGAAAAATACCTTTGGACATTTCGTTCGTTATTTTTTTTATTTGATTTTTCTTTATTTTACAGTATAAATACTCTTTCAAACAAAATTATGAATCAGTAGTTATTTTAGTGGTTTCATATGATATATTAAAAAATCTTATTGTTTTCTGGTGGTCAGTCTTTAACTAGTGGTCTTGCACACAAATAGTCGGCAACACTATTGTATATTTAAATACTTGTAACACTGAAAGGTCAATGGCGTCACCGTCAGTCCGAATGATCGGTTTTAAGAAATTAACGTTTTAATTTGATTTTCTGAGTTTTCTGTTTCTACGGTTTTCAAGAAAACAGTTTTACAAAAGGTCAGTAGTTTGAGGTGCACAGTGCTATTTATTTACATGTATTTGCGACTTCAAAAACTCATTAGTAATGTCGGTGTCGACACAAAATGGACGTCATAATTATTTTCGTGACGTGATTATGTAAAAATAATGTCTTTAAAGTTCTTCCTTAATACTCTTTTCATTAAATTGCTGTTTATTTAATGGTTTCTGTTGGTTTCCTTAGATATTATCGCAAAAACACTGCATGGTATTTTTTTTAAGTACTCCAGCCCATGAATAGATAACAAAATAGGTAGTCACTGCTTCGAATCATCGAGTACTTTATCGTTCAGGTTGTCTTGATTTTTCAATCGACATGTTTTATGATTGTGTTTCCCATTATTAGCTGAACAAAATTGCTTGAAAGCTTTGTCCACACTGAATGTAAATCAACAAATATATTATGAGGTGTGGTATTTTGATTCAGATAATATTAAATTTAGAGTATTTGAGATTATACTATTTCCTCATTAACTGCGATATTTAATATCGGATATAGTTATGTTCTCAATGATTTCTTAAGTAGATAGGTTGACCCTACAAGTTTTTTTTATCTATGCTATGCTTGAAATTTTAAATTTGTTGTAATACTTGCGCTTGTGATGCTGTACAAACTATTCATATTTTCTATAATTCACCTGTCGTAATTTCTATTGAAATGATAAATATCTTGATGGAAAATATTCATGTTTAATGATTATGACCTATTTTATTTCTATTGCCAATTGCCAATTGACAAAATTGGCAATCATAAATACTAACTATATAAAATTTGTGTTTCATTAATCTAGTTTAATAAAAATAAAGCTCTGGCTAGCTTATTAGTAATTTGGCATGAAAGTTTTTTATAATTAAACCAAGTTCATGTGGGATCATGCACAATGTATGATTCTTGTTGTCAATATTTAATAAGGTATTTGTATTATGTCAATTTAGTAGCTCTTTCAAATATTCTATTGCATATGGTGATATTTTGCAGAAGTTCATTATTAGATGCTTGTCTACAACATAACAGCATGCGACACATCACTGACCCTTGAATCTATTTTTCCACTATGAATCCTTGTCAAACCAATTTTTATTTATTTTAAGTGCCAATTATCTGATAACTATTTAATGGACAGTTAAATTAAATAAAAAGCTAACACTTGCTTAGGTGTTTGATATCTGTTAATCTTCTCAAAGTGTATTCAATTTGTTGGATGAGGATTCATAGTGGAAGAACAGATTCGAAGTTCAGGGGTGGATTGAATGTTACATGTTATTGTATGTTGCAGGCGAGCATCTAGCTCTGTCAAAATTAGTATTAACATATTAATCACAGTTTGAAGGTATTCATGTACCTATAATTGGGTTTACTCAACATATGTCTCATTTAGCAGTCTTTTCGTCAGTTTAGTACATAGTTAACTGCAGAGATTATAACTATAACTTGTTCATTTGGTTATTATGATTTTGTTATATGTATTGCTAACACTACTATTCTGAAATTTTTAGAACATAAAGACAGGTTTGGGACAGAGACTGGGAACATGTAGATTGCAGCTAAATTAGTATTTTTAAATGTCCTTAAATTAAATAATACATAGATAGTTATTATAGTTCTAAAAGGTCAAAATGGAAATCATGATTTTAGATTACAATCATATATCGGTGACCAGTTTATTTACGTATGCTTTGAAATATTATCACATAGAAAAGGGTAGCGTATTTGCCAGAAAGTAAAATATGGCTTATCAGTGTTTTTATTAATAAATTATCAATTCTTTGAAATTTAAGCAAATGAATATTGTGGCATAATCAAAAGATTTCACTTGTAATAAAATTGACATTAATGTAAAGTTTTTCTTCTTTTGGAGCTAAAAAGATTTTTATTTACATTACAATAAGTATGTATTTTACATACCTATAATTAAATAATGTTACAATGATTTTACTATCAAAAACTGCAACGAGGCTGTATATGTACATTAAGAGACTTATTTGAATAACAAATTAAATTTGACTAGAGGGGTCTAAACCCAAAATAATAGTCTAGAATTTTTTTCCTGCACTTTGTCATGGCTTTTGGCAAAAACTGTAGAATGATTTTTTATGGGATTTTCATAGTTTATTAACTTGGACTAAAATTCTAAAATGTTTTTCTCATAATTTTATTAGAAACTATTAATTTTATGCTGTAGTCCACATGGACAGAAACAGTAAAAATGTAGTCCAACATAAATCAATATCTTTATCTTTAATAAATTCCAATCAGTATCTAATGTTTATTACTGTAATATTTTCATCTTTTAGAACAGCAATGTTTGGCAATATATGTTTATTGACTTTATTTATTCTGTGTTGTTTATAATTTGATGTGATGTATAGTATTATAAAAGAGGTGTCCAATATTTGTTGATTCAAATTTTAACGGTATGATTAATGCGGCTGGTACAATTGCATAAACATAATTATTAAAAAACAAAAACACTGTAGAGTAATTTCTTACTGAACATGCTAAAGAAACTAAACTTAAGCATGTTCAGGTTTATTTAACTGACTATGGCTGCTTTAAGAAAAGCCTCTTCATTTCTAAAAGGATGGCAAATGGAACACACTCTTGGTTGTTAATGACCCGCAGCGGTGGTAATCATATACAATCTAGTGGCTCTTATGCTCTTTTGTTCCTTTAAAATTCCAAATACTTTTATTTGTGAAGTTATGGAAAGAGATGCAATCTTTATTTTAAATCAAATTAGTACCAAGTCATTCATGTATTGTAAAAATTATATCAAAATAACAGAGACATAAATATACATTTGAATGATAGCACGGGATGGTGACTACATTGCTACTATCAATATCTGAAAATATTGCATACTAAAATCAAAATATCTCTAAATAGATTTTAATTTTTGTTAAATGATACTGGTATATGTAGATGTAGGCTCTGTCTTTAAGTGCAATAAATATTTATTTCATAATGTACTAAATCTGCATCTACTACTTGTCTGTCTGTTTGTCTATATGTAGTTTTACAACTGAATTATAGCTTCCCTGATCATGAAAGAATATGCAATGTTGGGTACCATGCATATTATGTCGAAGAATAATTAAGTCTGTCTGGGATGATCTCCCAGACCGCTGAAACATAATCAAATTTTCTATATTATTCTCTAGAATATGATTTACCAAACTTTTTTCATGAAAAAAAAGTATGATTACCAGAAATTGCCATAAGCAATACCAAAGGAAAAACCAAAATAACCATTTCAGAGTATTTGAGAAGATAGGAATGCAAAGAGTAGGGATACACCATTAGAGACTTTGGAATTTTATAAACCACAAAATATACATCTGAAACAATATGCATTTTTAAATGCCTATCAAACAATGTCCCATACAATTCATCTATGTATATAATCAAAAATTGTCTAAATTTTACATAGGAAAAGCTACCTCTAATTTTTACTACATTTTTACATAATTTTATGAAGATTTATATGAGACATCTACCTCTACAATTTCTTTAAATTCGATGAGAAGATAATGGAGTTACAAAACTATAACTTATGGACAGATGGACAGGGCGAAATAACTAATTTAATTTTTGCTATTGGCTTCAAAACCCCAGCACCAAACTGGCAATGCTACAACCATATGACTGCACCTGCTACACTATACTGACATAATTTTTTTTTTCAATAATCACAGTCAAAGCTTTTATTTATGATAGAATTCCTAACACTCACTCGTACATATATTTTGATGATTCAAGGGTCAATTTATGATGTGGTCAATCAAAGTATAGTGTAGCCTATCAATAGACAGCAGATTCCAAGGCTGACTATGTGAGAATTTATCAATGGGTTTTCTAATTAATCAACTTGCTCTTCACTTTGAAATTAAACTTGAAAGAAGTAAAAAAATATCGGAAATAAAACAGTTTTAACTATTTTAGATTTTTTACTTTGTTCTTTAAATACATGGTGTAAAAGTTAGAGGGGTTGATACAAAGTTAATAACTTTATAACAAACTGTTTTTTTTAGGTGACTTCTATTACTATCCACTTAGTAGTATGACAGTTGAGCTAGTGTTTGCCGTAATAGAATTTGCTAAATTAGTATTGAGTTGTAAGTTTAAAATGTGGACAAGAAAAATAATTTTGTAACTTCGTATTTTTCCATTTTTTAGTCATTAATGTACTAAAATTTGAAAAATATTTTTGGACACAATTTAAAATTAATAATAACATGTATGGTTGTATTGAATAGAACACAATAGTTATTAGATAAAGAAACTCATTCAGAAAGTTTTACAAAACAAAAAATTAAAGTGTTTGATGATTTTTTTGTATTCTTTTTATAAATCTCTTTCAGTATTTGTGAATGCAAAAGAAGCTAGGCTTAACAGTTTTGCTTTTTTTTAACGTAATAGAAACCTAGTACTGTGGATTGAGTGTGCCGATTTAGTAGTAACTTTTTTGAATCATTATAAATAATAGAGTAAGAAACTTCATCAATCTTTCCACCACTTTTTTATTGTTAAAATGACATTATCATATTTCTTGCCTCATCATTTGACGGATCAGTTGAAAATGTATGCGTATACAACGATATTAATGTTTTCTTTGTTCTCATCAGCTAGTATGTTATGTTTATGCATATTACTAATTTAGAACTTATGCATAATTATGATAAGTATCCAAAATTGTAGACATAATGTATTTTGTAATACATCGCTTTATGTTTTTCTATTGTTTTAGGTATTGTAGAAAGAGATAACTGATAAATTGAAAAAAATCTAGAAGACTGAATATTATCGCAATACTGTTGGAAATATTCAATTTTACTACTTAGAAAAATTTATTCATATACGGCTTAAAGATGCAGACAATCAAATGTGTGGTAGTCGGTGTTGATGCTGTCATAACGTTCTGCTTATAAGTTACACTACCAATAAATTTCCTTCGGAATATGTGCCTACCGTTTTTGACAACTATGCGGTTACAGTTATGATCGGTGGTGAACCCTACACCCTGGGCCTTTTTGATACTGCAGGTAATTAATTAGATGTCTTTTTTTGCTATAGATACTTATTTCTTTATCATCAATTTTTTTTCTTGTATTACTTTAATATTCTGACGATAGCTCCAACGCTTATATGTATTCTGTGCAAAAATGCTTTTTCAAAAATTCATCTAATTTATGAATAACTTTATTTGTGAACTTGATTTGAAAATATACATGTCATTTGCTCGGCTGTCCAAAGCATAAAGAATGTCACTATAATTTTCTTATTATGTTTCCGTCCATTTTGAGCTCCACATACAGTAGCAAAAATTACTATGGTGTTGAGAAGTTTGTTATTCATTAGAGAGATATTGAAATGGCCAAATAAAGTAACTCCATGTGCAATTTCAATTTACAATGAAAAAAAAGGCCATTTGGCAGCCAAAATGAAAGTAGATTTCATTTTATTTTCATATGTAATACATATGCAATATGCAATTTTCAGATTGTCAAAATTTTAAAATGCTGTAATTTCTAAACTAGTTGATCAGTTTGATTCAAATTTAAACTCAACCTTTACAATCGTCCATTGAACATGTATGTTGAGTTTCATTAAGATCTCTAAAGAATTGTAGACGCTAACGAGTTGACAACCCCCATGTTATATTGTGTATATATATATATATATATATAAACTCTTGAACTATATGTATTTTCTGACTCAGCTTGTTAAGTCAGAAAACAGCAAAATTTTTCAAAAGTTGCATCATGACAAATACAATAGTTAAGATTTTTATGAAATCTACGAATGAGTGAATGAATAAATAGATGTTGAATGGAATT
>BGZK01002719.1:0-44734 GCA_005406025.1 Eumeta japonica
CACATTTATATAAAGGAATCACAAATAAAGAAAAAATACGAATGGTTTTCCATTCATAAAACTCGAAGAAAAGACAATTTTTTTCGCACTTTGAGTTTTGTATTTTGAGGTTTATTAGTGTCCAAAGTTGTTAACTTTGTGTCCCTTCCTCCAACTTTTGAGTCATGCGTTTTGTAAATGTGAAAAATTCACAATAATGAAGCTTCACAAATGAATTCAACGAAAATCATTTTGAAAGATATCTGTTTACAAGTTTTTTAGTTAATCACAATTTTCATCTCTCAATAGTGACAATCTCGTATTTCTTCTCATGTAGATCGGTAATTACCGAATTTTAATACAATAAGCATCTACTATTCAAATTCATAGGAGTCCTACAGTACCCGTTTTGTTTAGAATTGCTGAATTTCGGAGTTTTCGTCATTCCATTCGTTGCTACGGAATCCTAGATGCAGGAATCAGATTTTCACCTTGACCGGTATTTTTCTATGAGCTATTTAAAAAGAGAGAAAATCTAAATTTCCTATTTACACTGTTCGAATGATTTTGTTCGTCTCATTCTGTACCTTTTCCCGGTTTCGGCGTATATAAATAAATAGTTACGATACCGTTTACATTTAAATAATGCTAATGACCAGCGGTCTAATAAATAATGCTTAATTAATGAAAATCTTACGTTGACCGTTCATTATTAACATTTAGCTTCCATTTTCTGCTGAGACGTTAATGTGTTTTGTGTATATAAAAAAAATGTTATATGCAAATTACCAATTAGAATGCAATGAAATCAAATTATTGTGAAAATAAACGTAAACTATCAACAGTATCATTATACAGCAACCCTACCCGGTTGCTGTATAATGACACTGTTGATAGTGACAACGTTATATTTTTAAGGAGTGAAAAGTCACTAGTTTTAATTGTACCGTGATTGTAAAGATCGCTGAACAAGAATGTGTCGTGTTTCTATATTTCTTTTGCAATGTGCATTCAAAAAATAATAATGTGTGATTTACACAGCGGGAGTAAGAATTATTCATGTAAACTAACATCACCAATACGTCAAACCTAAGTTTGCAGACAGTCGAACCTCTCCCACTTTTGCGTTCAAGTTAATAATCGCACAGTTCTAAATCATATCGAACTTCGAACTTTAGTTACTGTTTATCACGAATCGATTAACCGAGTTGTTATATCGTCATATAGATCATTATTTTTCGAAGACGCCTTCCAAAAAATATGAGATCACGCTACGTCCACATTCTTGGACCTCCGACACTCACGGTATCACTAAACCGGTAACTACACATATCTCCAGCCTGTAATCGGCGAAAATTTATCGCTCTCATTGTTTTCGGTGGCCATATATCGCTATCGCTATAAAACAAAAATTGAAATACGACATGATGATATTTACCGGAGTTACCGTATCCGCTTATTCTTTTGGCCATGAGTACTTAAGGTTAGAATTCGCACGTCATCGCCGCCATTGCGCAATCAAAACGAGAAACAAAAGAAAAACAATATAATATACATACTCATGTATATATTAGAACCCACGCATACAGAACGAATATTAAAAAATCAATAACCCGTTACACAAAGCACACAATCGGCGAGCGGCCGCGCCGAAGAACAATAATTATAAAGCGCGCGTAATTCTAATTTCGAATTCAAATTAAAGCCGCTTAATGCGCGGGAGCGACCTCCGGGAAAAAAAAAGAGTTGACGCCGCCGCGCGCCGTGGGTGGTAATTTTTCATTAATTTAAGTTCACCATTCCTGTTTTGTTTGCTTTTAATCGCATTTCTAATTAATCCCGTCGAGAATAACGTGACAACTGTCGACTATGGCGGCCGCTTTTTTTCGCCGAATAGAGCACAGATGTCGGGCGATTTCCATTTGTTTCTGAGATTAATGATTTCCGCTGCGATTGTGAATTTTTCCGCTCCGCCTTTGTTGTTTTAGAAGCAATTTGTCCGTTCGCTTTTGTAGTGAAGGATTCGCTCGGACGTCCGATGGCGGACGCACTTTTTTTTTATTCGATATAATTAAATTGAATCATAACCCGCCGGCGACGGTCTCAATGCCTTTTTACTGTGACGGCCCCGTAAAGAGATATTATCTGTCACGTGCGATTGATTAATTGTTTGAATGGGCGTGAACGCTCGCTCGCCCCGTGCCGTAACAATACTTTTGCGACGGACGCAACTCGACCAGCAAGTGAGCTTTCGACACTGAGCCGCCACCGGCTTAGAACTGAGCAGTAGCGCAGGGCGATTTATTTATTAATGTAACGTGTTTACGTAAAATACACGGCCGTGTCGTTTGGCGAAACGCAAACACGGGCCAAACGATTTTTTTCTTGTGTAACGAAGTTCTTTAAAGCGGCATGCGGTAGGCGTTGAGTGGTGGAAATCGTTACGCAACGAAAAAGCGTTACGCCCCCTCCGTGCGACTTTATTTCTTTCTCTCTGTCACTCTCTTTCTCTCTTTAGAAATTTATTATTTAGTATTTTTTTATATAATACATAATCCACTATATCATATCTAATTTTTAATAACTGAATATTTTTCCTACAATATTATCAGGAACCACTTGTACAAATAAAATTTAAACAAGCCAAATCGATATTTAAATCGACATCTTGTTAGAGATATTTATTAGAATCAGGATGAACGTTATATAAGATTAGATATAATTTATTTTATTTTCACGCCCGTGGCCATGGCCTACTTCCGACGGCCGCTAGTAAGTAACTACAAATACGAATGTTAAAACATTATCATATTGTATGGATACGTTTAAAGATAATACTTTTAACGTATCCATATAGTTCTTAAAAGAACGAAATGAGTATTTTACACCGCATTAGTATTGTTTTATACTTTAATTCAGTTTCATTTACAAAATAATAAATATTGACCTTTTTACAAATAAACATATAAAATTACTCTTTATATAGGCACAATTTTGGACATGTCCTACGAATTAAAATCAGTCGTGTAATTATTATTTGAAGTCCAAGCTTTCACCAACCACAATGTAATAAATATGTATTGATACAAGTTAAAAGAACGTCGATATCGTATTCATGAAAACCATTCTAATTTTAAATCCCATTAGAATATCACTACAAAACAAACCACCACGGCACATGTCATAAATCCGAGCAGATCGCGGCCTAAGACGGCGCCGGCGCACGACGCCGACCGGCGGCCTAGCTAAAGCAACAACCGGCTGAAATTTAGCGGCCGCAGCCGGAATCCGGGAGCGGGGCTCGCCAGCGCCGCGCCGAGACCTGCGTCAGCAGCGCCGACCGGGACGCGGGCCCCCGCACCCGGGGCTGACGGCCTCGCACGCCTATTAATCAACGAACGCCATCGTTCTGATGACGATGACGCATTCGCAGATCGTGTGTGCGCGTCTGCATGATACGGGACGAATTTATAGAAACTATACTGCTTGTAAATAATATATGTTTAAACAAATTCGGTGATGTTATTGTAGTTTATACATTAAAGATTAATGAGTCCCGTTGTAGAGCCTTATACGTGTAAATGGTGAAAAAAATATGAATGAAGTTAAAAAGGCACCCATTTATTTGTACCAAACAAGGGAGGATATTTTAGAGCAATTTTATTATTCGCTATAATAAAAGAAAAGGTTATTCAATTTGTGTATTTAATTACATCAATAAAACATATAAAAGAGCTTAAACAATGATCCGATTTAATTATCGAAAAAATAAAAAAAATACATATATATTTATATTTGCTGTATTGCTATAGTAAGCAAACTTTATGAAAAAAAAAATGGTTTTGCATATATTTTTTCGAATCCGTTAAAAATATACTAATAACAGTAAAATAATAAATGTTTTTGATGCCATGAATATTTAATAGCCGAAACTAAATCTACTTATACAAAAGCGCTCAAACGCTTCTCGTGAAATGTCTGAACATATAATTAATTTTCTTTGCGTTCCAAACTCGCAAAAAGCTTTTTGATACTCACCTGTCTGAACTAGGTCATATTGTTTATTCAGCATGTTCAGACAAGTCGAAAAAGAAAAATGGCACAAAAATCGGTCAAAATTAAAATGAAACTTTTATTTTAGGACATCTTTTGTGTTTACATATGCATGATGCGCATCGTATGCTTCCCAGTGAAATTCAAAACAATCCCGTTAGAGAAACATTGATGTAGTTTTCCATAATCCGCTAGTTACCCGACGGTAATACTAAATCGGAACGGGGCTGAAGTTAATTCAACTTTATGACATTACTTCAACGAACGAACGTTCTCCTAGATAGAAATCATTTCTCCGTATCGCTAAGCCCAAGCAACAGAATCGATGCCAAAACCGAGCACGGGCGTCGAATATGATTGCTTCTAATGCGTTTGGTGGGGGGGGGGCGAGGGCAGCGCAGGTGGGACAGCACTCCGAGGAGGTTTTGGAGGGAACGGGCGGGGTGGGGGCGACGGGGAAGGAAGGGGGTGGAGGTGATCAGGCCTCAGTTAGGACCTGGGGGTGGTGCATGCACGCTGCGTCGCTCCGTGTTCCTGACCGAGCAGTAAGTCTGGCTTAATCCTATCGGAAACGCGGGGCCTCCATTGAAGATCGCCATCCGGCCTGTCGTAAACGATGCCGACGATCTCGAGGATGTGTCTCGAGATAAACACCTTTGTTATGATGCACCGGACCGTATTCGAGTCGTGTCTAGGCGCATGCTCTATAAATTAAGGCTGAAACAAGTTTGCGTATTTTCATATTTTTGTCAAAATAAGATACGTTAAATAAATACTTTAATAATCCAAATATTTGAAACGTTTCAAATCTCTTATTACTTTTTTTTTCGCTAAATATATTTCATGTTTATAGTTCCTCAAAATTTTATAAGATAATTAGATTCAAGTGTCGAGAACTCTCATCGTTTTGAATAAACCACACATTTATCGAGAAGTGTCGATGGGTATTTTTTTTGACTTTTTAACGCGACGAAAGATGTTCCTTCAATTTATACACATAAATAATTCTTTCATCTTTTGCATTTCAACGCTCCTTATTCTACTCCAGATTTATTCTACTCCATTCCTTATTCTACTGCACTTCGTTTCGACCCCAGTCCCGTTTTCAATTTCCCTTCTTTATTTTTCATAGGTACTTTCTATGCATAGGCACACCAGATTCTACTGTTTTACTATAAGTGTAGAATTTCAAAAGACCTTTTTAAAATCACTGAAACTCTTTGCGTAGCCGTATTTTTATCGCAGCTTTAATAATAAAAATACTATAAAACAAATTTATATTGGATAATATTTATTCACTTCCCTATTTGTTTAGTACATACGATGTATTTATATGATGTTTTAGATTTACTCTTATTTCCTTATTGATTGATAACAAAAAAAAATATGAAGAAAATTATTTTCTGCCGGTGATTTCATCCTCGAGAATTTGGTGATAATTTTATAGGTATTAATAGCATAGAGAATGTACATAGGTGACACTTAATATTTTAGAACTGGCTACTAAAAACAGTTAAATAAACATATTCAAATTTTTAAAAATTGTATATAGATATTAAACCCAAGTGTCATCTGTTCTTACAAATTGACGACAAAAAGAAAATTGTTTGTCTAATGTCAACATGAATTAACACGAAAAAATTTTCGTGCAATGTTTTTTTTTTCCTTTTTGCCTTGAGTGTTTTGCATATGACTTTCGTTGTCATTTAAGGCAACAACAAATTTATAAAAGGCTTCCGTTGGCCTTTCATGATGAACCTCCATCCCTTGACACTGTTTATAACTGATTTAACGAGTTCAAACGTGGTCGCATTAATCTGACTGACGATTTGCGTGAGGGACGTCCTTCTACGGCGACGATCGAAGACAACATCAGTGCTATACGGCTCACGATAGATAGCGACAAAAGAGTGATCTATCAGCAGATAACTCTTTCTTCGCAATGACAGGTCATTATGAAAAGATTGTTTTACAAGATAAAAAACAGTCACTGCAGACTGGTACACTAACGATTGTTTGCATCTTGTTTAGAAAAAAAGCTGGGGAAAAACGACCTCGCATTGGAATTTTCCTTCATGGTGACAACGCCTCACCACATACTGACAGACAAACAACTAACTGTTTGGGGACGTGAGCTAGAGAAATACTGGCTCGCCTGCCTTACAATCCTGACCTCGCACCATGTGATTTTTATTTATTTCCTGAAATAAAAAAGAAACTTCGAGGAAAGTGGTTCACGGACACTGAGAAAGCAGTGACTGCATATGGAAAGACCGTCGAAGCGACCCTTAAGTGCGAATGGACAAAGTGTTTCTCTCAGTGGTTCCATCGAATGCAGCGATGTATTGATCTCAATGGACACTATTGTGAAACCCAATAATAATTAAAATAACTTGCTAGTTTGCTCAATTTTTGATTTTCTAATAACTTTTTTCTTGGGGGGACCATCATCTGAATTAATTTATCCAGATCGAGGTTTAATAAATTAAATTTAATCGACTTACTAATACCGATTTAGATGTAACTTTTTTTGTTTAATACAGTCAGACTTAAATACAGATGTGGATTTTATCGCGCTTCGATGCACTAGGCGGAGCATACAATAATAAAGACTAATTTAACAACTATTATAAGGTGATTTTCCGTTTCAAATGCCTTGGTTATTCGTTTAAAGGATCAACAAAATCTGTAACTTACTTTAAAATATTAAAAAATGTATCTCTGGCCCTTTTCATTGTAGCGCGATTAATCACAATATTATACTAGTTGTCGTGTCTACCTACAGATTATTAAATGCAATTAATTTAATCTAAATAGGTCTTGTAATTTTGGATAATGATCGAACAAACAAACAGAAAATAAATAAAAAATCATTGTCTTGAACCCAAAAATGGCTAATCAGCCTAATGTAATCATATTTTTTATTAATATATTCAATGCTCCAGCTTCAATCATTCTTTTTCAATCAATCAACTCCAATAACACTTTTGTTACAGCGTTGTAATGAAATAATTAAACTACACTACTTGCCTACAGTTCCAAATTGCGGGTGCTCTAATAGATTTTCATAATTATCGAAAATTGCATTTTATCGTTGTTGCATTTTACTATAATTATACCTACTAACTTAGATATTCAAAAATATTACAACTCTATATTAACGCCAAATCATTCATCTCCATAATCTTCGGACTAATCTTTTCGTTCACAAGTCACTGCATTTCAGTGCATCGGGGCAAGACCTGGATAGAGGGAGGGATATTCAAAGGGGGGAACGGGTAGGGGATATATTACAAATTAATAGCATAAAGAGCACCACAGATAGCTGTTAGCAATTTACAGACTGGCTCGTGTTTAAACTCGCTGGCCTTCCTTTTCATATTGGGAATACGTTAACATACGAGTGCAGTGTGAACTTAAATGTTGTACAGTAAATTAATATGCATATCAACACAAACTCACAAACTGGGGTGGTGTGTCTTAATAGGGCGTTGACCCCGATCAGCTGAAGACACATCCGTTAAAAATCAAATTCAGCGGTTAAAAATCAGACATTACTTTAGTTTCAGGAGGGTAAATAACAATCGACTGTAAAAGCTTAGCTGTATTTCAAAATAAATATTTCTAATTTTCTTGAAATCAAAATTTAACAAATTGTTTTTATATCATCCATTTTTAGAGTGCGTGTATACACACGAATTAGTCAGACAAGGACTGAAAACCACATTCGTGGGTGGAAAAATCTTCGTACGATCCGAATCAGTCACATAAATATTCACATGTTTTTATGAACTAAACCATGAATATAAAATAGTATAACTAATAATTAAACTGTAATAAACTGTTGTGAGGACTTTGTTGTCAAACAAGATAGAGTTTATTGCATGAGGCCCGTTGATTATTTTGCACAAATAATAATAAATTAGTTTATGAGTAGCGTAATAACATTTATTTCGTTTTAATATATTTTCCAGTATTTTTATACAATTTTTATACGCTCTAGGCCGTCTTCAAAACATAAGGATAACTGATTTGAGGACACTTTTTTAAGTGCTGTTTGAAAGTTTCCATTTTTTTCACTCCCTGAAATGTTAAAACTCTCTTTAAATTTTTAATTTCTGGAAAAATTAAAAATCATATGACGCGAGATCAGACCGTAGGCAGTGTGCGTCACAATTTCCTTTTTAAAAACCAAAAAATACAATTAGGGGCCGACCTTCACGAATCTCACCACGAAAAGAGCAAAATTAAATTAATAGAACCAGTTCTTCAAGAACTAAGCAAAATCGTCAACTTTTATACTGTTAGCGTTCTATTTCTTTGCCTTCAACGATCCTGCGAACTGTATCAAACCAAAAATTCTTTGTTATGCTTATAAAAGACTACTGTGATATTTCCAAAAAAAAAGAAGACAGACGGACATCAAAACCGTCTTAAAACAGTGCTGGTCTGTTTTTTTTTTCAATTTAAACACATAATTAATTTAAGCTTACAATGAACATATCGAACAACCAGGTTTCGGTAAGACGTCGATCCGGATGTGCGGAGGTCGACGTCTTTTCCGTCGTGCGCGTACGCGCCGTGAGCTCGATTGACGGCCGGCCCTGTTGTTGCAGACGAGTCGGGATGCGAGGCTGACATGTCGGAGGGCGCGGAGGCGGCGCGGCGGGAGTCCCCGCCCCGGCCCCAGCACGAGCCCATAAACCTCAAGAATGAGGTAAGTCCATCGACGTCGTCGCTCTACGAACGGCACGATTGACGCCAAACGGATAGTGTTGGGAAATGTTCATAATAATAATTGTTTTAGAATACTGTAGAATATTATTTGTAAATAATAAATTTACCAATTGTCTTGGAATAGAAATCGATTTTTTTCGTTCTTCAGAGGCTCTAAAAACAAATTTCGGATTTTCCTCTTAACTGCACCTTGTGTTTTTCCACTTTAACTTCTATATTGAAATTATTTTTCCCGGCAATACGTTTTTTATTTTACTGTTTAGGACTACCGCTTCAATGAGATAATTATATATAACAGCTTATGAAACGTTTTAGAACACCGGAAGCCGACGAAATTGCACTAAACGACAAAGCAATGTTAAGTTAGCGATAAACGTAAAGGAAGCAAAAGAGATTTGTATATATCGTGTCAAGCGGAGTGCATTCCTGTATCTACGGCGTTAACTTAACATTGCTTTATTACAAACTTTTACAATGAGCTATTTCCTCAAATTACAGATTGTATGGTAAAAACCGAGATAAGTAAAATCGACTAAATACAGCAATGTAGACATGCATTTATTCTTATATATATATATATATTGATTATAAAATCTAAGGCTTGCCTCACATCGAAAGTTTTCTTTTAATCATCATTACTGGCATTAATGTTTCTTTCAATTCACTCTCTTTTAAATCCTAAAACTTATAAAGCGAATGTCGCCTCTGTGCATCCACCAAGTTTGATAAAAGACATACGACACACACAGTGTCTCTATTGCATTTATGCAAATCATTTTAAGCGACACTAATATCTGTTATTAATTTTACCTCTAAGGAAATCTTCTCTACTACATTTTCATGATATACTACATTTGATGATTATCACAAAGTTTTTAGTAAGATTTTTTTCTCGTTTTTTCTATGTGGATTATATGATCGCCTACAACTATTTCAACGGAATCAGTGTCTTATTAAATTTCGTAATTTTTTTTAGCTGTATCTTATTACAAGGTCTCAACGCGTATTGAGATAGCATATTTGGGAAATTATGTGGTTTTTAATGCTGTAAAAATACTTAAAAAAAATTTCATTCATAGTAGTTGCTGTCTTTCTTCACTCTAGACTTGTGAAATACACTAAACTAAGTCTATTTCACAATTTTCCTTTTTTCTCTCCTATCGTTTTTCCTCTTTATATTAGTTGTTGTAACATATTTACGAATATAAATTCCTGGATTTGATATGTGCTTACACCCTTAACATAGGTTACGCTCGAAATGACAAGTCTTAGCTATATACATATAAAGACTTAAGAAAACTCCTCGCTTAACCAACCACTTATGCAAATATTGTGATTCTAGCGGTCTACGCGTTAATAATACAAAGCCAATATCTACTTTAACACCGACTTCTGTACTCGAATCGGAGGTGTTACTTTATAGTTGAAATCAACTTTAGTTTCTGGATAACATACTCTCTAAATTGACACCCCATAGATCATAAAGTCGGAATAATATGTGTATTATACCTTAAAAATAATAAGTGTCTGATTCACCACCCCTTCATCACCAAGACAGAAAATATTTTCTGTCATTGATCTAAAGTTTTGAAATTGCATGAGTAAAAAAAGGCAGGCTATGCGAAATCGCCTTTCTCTTTATAGTTAAGGAGAAAGAGTGAAAAATTTAATGATGGGTATTTTTCTATACTGATGTTCCATCAAAACAAAATTTGAAATCGTATTCCAAGTTTATCACATATATCTTTTTCCATAAAAAAAGGACAATATTTTGAATTGTTTTTAGACGAAAACAATATTTTTTAACTGCTGGTAGACGAAAGGGTAGCCAAAGAGCTTTTGATTTCAGTTTGTAAGCAAATGTGACACAATTCGGAGTTCTTTTTGGTGTATACAAACCCATGATAACGACGTGAGGATTTAACAATTATTTTAAATTCGTGCTTTGATGTAATGCTTCCAGTTTTGGACGAGAATGTAGTATCGATATAGTTGTATTATGATTCGTTGCAGCTACACATCGTTCCTTACTAACAAAAAATATTTTCATGAATTTTTCCGGATAATATTTTATTACTTTCAAGACAGTAAATTATCACATCTTGTAAACATGCTTTCCTAATAATTTTTTGTCGGTAAAATTTTGGAATTCCATTATTAGTAAGCGCCCAAAGGATCGCCAACGTGCGGCACAGGAGGCAGATACCGACGTCGATCGAGGAGGGGGCGCACCGAATCGGTAAAAAACCCGCACAGCCTACTTGCCGCGCCCGAATCTATAGTATCGATTAGTGCAAGTTTTTTTTGCGCCACACACACGTGTATAATGCGCACACAGCGGCGGCGGCCGCGGGGCAGCACAACAATCTTTTTCAGTGGCGCCCGCCGCCGCGCCCGCGCGCCCCGTCCGTTGCGCGGATGCAAAGACCACCCCTCCCTCCCCCCGTAGCTCTCTACTCCGCGCCTCATATATGGAGCATTGAAAATGGAATTTCCGTGAGTGATGGAGTGTCAAACGAGAATTGCGTAAAGAGTAGAGACAAAAAAAAAAGGTATTATGTTAATTATAAAACTCGCGTTCGAGCGAGTTGAAATTGGACGCCGTGTCGTCTCGTTAAAACGCGTCGCGTTTATTTCTCTCGGATCGGGAGGGTGTTCGCGTTCACGAGTTAAACTTGTCTGAAGCGAAAATCGCGCGAAAAATATGTCCCATTTGAAGGAGCGTTGCTAGCAACTAGTTATCGTATTTCTCAAATTGAAATCGAGATTATAAGGAAAGAAATTTAATTAGAGTAATTAAATAGCAAATTTCAAAATGTGATTTTTGATAATCGATGTAATTTTTACGGATATAGAAAAAAATAAACTTGATTCAATCGATATAAATAATAAAATTCAACTTTGTTGTCTCCATGAAATAGAATAATAAACCTATTTAATGTTAATTCGAAGTCAATGAGTGAGTTACTTCCGAAAATAATCCATGTGCTCATAATACAATTAATTTAGAAAAAAAAAACTATCTTCATATACTGCACAGTTCTATAAAATTAATTCTTATATAATGTCTTTTTCACATACAATGTGTTTAATTATTCCAATATGGTGTGTTCTAAACATCAAAAATTATGTAGGTTGTCGATATCTGTATAGCATTTATCCCCATTTTATAGATATTACTTTTCACGACACATTCATCTACACACACTACCGTTACCACTTATGTCGGCCGGTCCGATTTTTTTTTTAGTTTCTCTGCATCCACGAAATTGCCGGACGCAGTGCACTGCGCTTTCGCCAATGCATGTCGTAGAATAAAAGCGCGACGGGGTTAAAGCCACGTTTTTAGTGGAACGTATCTATGATCGATTCGCTAGGTTATATGAAAAGGCTGTATGGGTATTACGTGCTTATGCGCAAGAAATCAAATATTTTAAGTCGATTTCCGGAAGGTGTTATGATGATCATCATCGTCATCATTTCATTCGGTCTTCGTCCGATCACACTGGCCGGCTGCGACAAGTCTCGATGTATCGAAAAGGATATTATATATGAGACATAATAATACGTAAAAGAATTGTAGTCAAATAGTCTGGCTTAGAAGTAATGAGAGTACAGAGTCGGCCGGTGTACCTGCAACACTTTGTTGCAACACGCAACGGAGTCCGAATGGACTTTAAATTGACGTTAACTTTTGTTTAGTTTTAACGTAGCATGGAATCCAAACAGTTGGTTAGTGGTCGCGGTATGAACTTTTCGCAGCTCCGATAGTATGAATAGCTGTGTGATAAATTAGGAATCATTTAGTAGCTTTCTATGTTGTATTTTCCTATTGTCTTTCTCAAACGATGTTGATGACTTTATTAAACTATCTTTATTTCAAAGGTTATAATATAACACTTGAAATACTTTATAATTTTTTGCGAATTTATATTTACCGCTCGTTCGGAAGGCAGTTTTCCCTCAAGAAGAACGATCAAGAAATTTAAGGGTAGCTCTTTTCCAATTTCATCATGCCTAGACAAAACGAATACAAAATCATTAATGAACGAAACAGTCCGGTAAGAAGTCGAGCCGCTTAAACTCATGGATATTTGCCTCCTTAATATTCGAAAATTGTGTAACACCCTTTGTAATCTTTTAATAATACTCTTATATTTTTATAAGGGTATGCCTTTTATATCCACAGGAACTCTATTGAACATGCGCTCAAAAAGCCCTCTAAATTAATTTATGTCTTTGCATAGTCGACTAACATGTAGACTCAGTTTATTTTTATTTCTGGTATCAATTTTATGTCGGTTACTGTCTTTTAAACATTAAAAAAATTTTTTACATGTAATAAATTTTCAAAAATGAAATTTATGTTGAAATTACATGTCCAGACCAGAGTTAAGATTTCAATTCCTCAAACTTATTTTTAAGCAATGTACGAGGTCCGAGATTGTCAATCGCGCTAATGGTCCGCTTCTGCAGCCCGAAAATTCCGTGACTATCTGTGACATGTCCCCAAAACAAGATTTAATACAACATCAGACTATGAAAACAGCCAAAATAAACTAATCTAGCAATATCAATGTCTGATAAATTTCTTATTTTTTGGACTGCATAGGTGGTAAAGCTAAACCTTTTCGCTAACTTACTGATTTGAGGACCCCTTTGAAGCCTATCTAAAGTTATTCCCAAAAACACGCTAGCATTAACAAACTCCGATTCTTCATTGTGTACTGAAATAGGTCCGGATACTTATCTTACATTTGGAAGTGACGATTTTATAGATCGATTTTGTTTTCATTTCATCAAAAAGTAGGTTATTTGCAGTAAATCTCTATCTCTATCTTAGAGATAGTATTGTTCACATTGTCGTCACATTACACATTGTCGTAAAGGGGCTGTAGTCTTTTAACCTTGAATAACAAAGAAGTATCATCTTCAAAACAGTACTATCTCATGAACATTCTTAACAGGGCCAGGAAAGTCATTCATATAGAAAAAAAAAGAATGGGACCAAAAATTGATCCTTGTGTTACACCCATGTGAACTACAGATTCAAGCGACTTCATGCCATTGACATCAACCCTATGAGCTTTACTCAAATACGATTTCAAAATCTATATGGCCTAATACCTCGCCCATTACTTCATAGTGACTTTGTTTTTCGATCAAAGGCTTAATGATAAACACATCTGAATGCCTGGAAGAGATTGCAAAATACGCCAATTGCATCTCACAAATCTTCCCATGCTCCAAAAACAAACTCAACGCCAGCATCGATTTATTAGACATTATTTTATAAAAATGTACCAAAACTGATTTAAGATTAATTTTTCGAAAAATTTGCTAAGTGACGGTAGTATAGATATGGGTCTAAAATCTGTGGTTTGATGCACTATCGCCTTTCAATAATGGAATCACTTTCTTTAATCAAATTGGGAAAGACATCTTCATCTAGACACTTATTAAAGATAAACGCCAAGTGCGACGCAATGCAGTCTATAATAGAGCTTACAATCATAATAGAAAACTATGAAGGTCAGCAGTCCTTTTCATGTCTAAACATTTAATGTTTTGATACCTCTTCAGAACTCACATATTTAAATTCTAAATTAATATTACAGATCGGACTACTTTTCTTCAGTAATGATTTGGCAAGAGCGGGAGATGAGTTAAGAGACCTGGTTATTATGTCAGAAATATCAGTAAAGAACGTTTGGAAGGACCTTGCCAACCTCTATGTCTTCATTCAAGGTTTTGTCATCTAATTTGAGTTTAAAGTCAATAACTCGGCCCTCAATTCTTCCAGTCTCGTTCTTTATGACACCCTAAGTCGTTCTCGTAACATTAATGCTTTTTTTTTTATTTTATTATTCACTTTCTTGGCTTTAGCCGCAGTTCAAGCAATTAGATAATTACAAATAGTTAATTATTCATGATCACAATTTGTTGTAATTTTCGATTACAACAAATTCTGGTCAAATACAATTTTATTATATGTATAGATAACTGACATTATCTACTGTAACGTTATGTTACTCAATTGAATTTCGTATCATGAATCAAGGTATTTTAAGGAAAAATTAATATACTAATATACTTTGAGACCTAATCTATGATATATTGTATGATAGATTATTAAAAAAAGTTAGTATTCCATTCACAATATTGATAAAACTAAGTAGCATCTGGGCACATGCCAAGAAGCTTGTCATGTTTTGTAATAAGATCATTTTTTTGTAAAGCTTTGAAACCACTCGACATTTGCCGCGACATTGATTGTATGCTGAAACATGAATATGTATAATGTAAAACAGTGTAATAAAAGTTTGCATATGAATACTTTTTAGTGTAAAACCAGTCGGACACATAATCAGTGTTAGATATTTATTTTTTCATTTATAATGTATGACAAAAGTCGACAAAGTCTAAAAGTACTTAAAACTGTTCGGTGCAATTTTGAAATTTTCAGTTTTTCTATAAACATGCGTTTCGCATTTTAACAATTCTGTGAGGATAACCTCACGTAGTTAGTTTATAAAAACTATTTCGTTCTTTTAATTTTGATTATATCTGGCGCACTATCCCTGCAACATTTCCGCGGTGAAAACGCATAAGTTGTGTTTGTTTGCCGTCAGCACGACCCGAACAATGGCGTCGAGCGGACGGGGGATTTATTATCATTAAAAAATGCAAAAAAATCGTAATTAAAGGGGTGCCGGGCGGTAGCGGGGCGAAGGGGGGGCCACGCGGCACGAAGGGGGTCGTCCATTTTTTACTTTAATTGGCTTGTAAATTCATAAGTTACAGTTTCACGTTAACACTATGCGATTTTAGCTGTATGCAGTACTATGCTGTGCTGCATGCAATACATCCATAGGACAATACCTTGCACGGTAACGTTATTTTAACTGATTGCATTTTCTTTACGGAAAAACGAAAAGTAATGTAGCGCATCAAGCGATATTTCTGCTTTATGCTAACTATTTTTTATGTACAAAAATCAAACTGCTATTTTCCGTTCGAAACTATCTGAACCGTTCCTATGAGCGTTTTAAATATGAAATAAAAATTGTACTTACGGATTCTAATCATTAAAACTTACATAACTACGTTGAATCTTCTTATTTTTCCACAGTATCCCTCCAATTACGAAAGGTGGCTTTTCAGTTTATCGTGCCACTTGGCCGGTGCAAGGCAAAACAGTGCATTGACACTTGCATATTTATCGACCGACTTTTAATAATATACCGTAGCAGTTACTGCTTACAGCCTTCCAGTGTCTCTACAATCGTCGCCTTAATAAACCGTATTTATTTTCTTTTTGAACTATCTCACGTGCTGTATGGATAAATGTTACCAAATAGGGGCATTTGTTACCGGACTAGCAGGTAAATAGCTCGACAAAAACGCCTTTTAAGTGGGGAATATCAAAATATATTTATTTTTCTATTTTATGAGTTGTATTTGTTTTAAAAATGAAGCCTCCAAATTGAGAAAAATTTAACGTGAACATTTGTTACGTTTAAGTTTTGGTGAAACCTTAAAAAGTCCCTTTCAAAATGTTTGTAGGAAATAAAGCTAATAATATTTTAAAAACGATTTTACTAAAGCAACGATTAACTATACGCCCTATACACATTTTTTTTTCTTTGATCTTAAATTCCTTTAACAACAATAGAAAATAATTGAACATCATTTGAACGTCTTAAAATGAATGTGTATTAGAATTAAAAACATCGATCATCAATTAAAATGGAATAGAGTTTTAAAATTGAATCAAGTTCGTGTTTATTTTATTCCAATCGATTCACAAATAAATGAAGGTATAGTGTTAAATTTATATATCAATCTCTGAAATTATCTACGGTATTTAGTGGTTTGACTGCAAAATATTAAATAAAATAATTTATGAGCACTATTATCTATGTATCTGTAAGTATACCACTTATTTGGTAACTTAGATTATTGTAAGCTAAAAAAAAAATATAACCCTTGTTCCTTTTATTGTGTTTGATTAAAATTTTGTGTTTATAATAATTAATTACTTCATTTTTGCATAAAAGTTGCTATAATAATTAGGGCATTATTAAGTTGGTAGGAGTTTTTATTTTTAATGTGTGTTTGTAAGTATATTATTATTATGATTATATACAAAAAAAAAACTAAATATAACTTTCGTTTGTTTTAATGTGTTAATTTTTGTCAGTTAGCTTTACACGATTTATAAATAACAGAGAAAAAAAAAACTTAAAACAGATATTTTGCATTCAAATGAGACCGATTTAACCCTCTAAATTTTTGACGTAGACCACACAAAACTTCAAAATGCTAGTTCGATATTTCGAAATTATGTTTATTTTAAACAAAAAAATAAACTGTTATATTTACTATCTTCAAAAATGAACAAACGCGCGCTTGTTTTGGTATGCAGTACCGCGGTGTGCGCAGGTTGCAGCGTGTTATACTACGTCACATTTATTTTGTCAATGTATCACCTTAAGTTACCTCTTCGCTGTGTGAATTCGCTACTTTTTTTCTTCTTTTTGAAGGTAATTTAATGTCCACATCACTAGATATTCATGCACCTTTATGTTTAATCTCAATTTTTTAAGAAATCAACCGATTAAAAAGGAACTGTTGTTTCAAAAAAAAAAAATAAGATAATAAATAAACCTCTATAATCTTTGAAAACGGATAAGAAACTATTATGCGTTCAAGAAAAATTTGTCAAAAAAAACGGCAGGCTGCAGCTTCACTCCCGCTTTTGTTAAATTCCTTACACTCGTTTATTCATAATTTCCTACAAGAAGGTACGACCTTGGCGGTTCCTCCTTCGCTACTGATGTCTTGCGCCCTTTTTGAATTCAATGACGTGTTACAGTTTATTTATTTATATTAACTTATAAAAGTTGTAATCAATGATTTTAATTAAAATAGTTTATTTACAAAAACTAAATCCCATAAATTGAGATTCAAATTCCACGATCAGTGTAGCGTAGATGAATTTTGACTTTCTATCCATAGAAATATATTTAACAGACTTTGTTTCAGTGACACGATAAGAAATATTTAGGCAACGTTTAAATATACCTGTGATAACATCTTACATTGCAGTACCTTATTTTATGCAGATAATAATTTTAGAAGGCTTGTGAGCATGAGGGTATTTCAATCCGAATTATTACTTTTTAGTGCATAAGGAACAGATCCTACCACATCTGAAATACTATTGTCGTCTTCGAATTAGGAATGGGCACCACGGTACCAACTCTTGGGGCTCTAGACCATATCCAATATCAGGAGTCTTCAGTCATCGGCCACCATGTAGCATTCGATCAGCTCAACCCGTTGGCTTTACGAAGAGACGTATTATTATCTTTATGCATGCTCTATCAGGTATAGTGTAGAAAGTTTTAAGTTAAAGTAATACTCTCCGCAAATACCAATAACCCCATTTTCATGGTTGACGTTCTGTAACCGTATGCTTCATGCGCGTACGATAAAACTACAAAACGACACACCATCAACGATGTATCCAATCAAGTACGACAAGAAGGTCTTCAAAAAAAAGAGCCTGTCACTATCTAAAATGCCAACAAGGCACTAACGACCCTCCTTAGTCGCGGGTGTGCATGGATGGCGGTAATCGCCTACTCTCCGGTGGTTCATATGCTCGTTTGTCCCTTTTAAATCCAATAAAAAGAGTACATAACGAAACTTGTTTTTATCTTGTCAAATCAATACATTAAATCCAATCGTAGAACGTATTCAAAGAACAGTTTTGATTAAGAATGTATTATATGCATTAACATATAAAATAATTCTTTTATCCCTTTATCAATTAAAGGTACTAAATAAAACGTTGAACTAAAAATCTTTTTTTTTACGATTAATGATCTCTTTAGACCTTTTTATATCCATTATTTTGGAAATAGAAATTATACACCTCAAGCAGCGCTTGACATGTGCTTTGCGATCGATCTAGAATTTCTGACTGATTTCAATATAATTTCTAGTCTATTACAATAAAATACAGTAAACGATGTAACTTTACTACATTATTTCATTCAAGAATCGTTTTTATATATAATACGACTATTCATCAATACACAAGTTTTTCAGATAATTGTTTCAACTTAAAAAATCTATGATATTAGTTGGCGTATTTGAAACTTAGTAAACACAATAACTGTGCATTCTTATTTAATTATTTTTCATAACTCTTGTGAAAATCGCTATATGAATCTTTATCATTTTTTATATTTAGACTGGCATGATAACCTCAAATGTATTTTTGTGTTTTTATTTTTGGTGCGATTTACATGTGTCTTCTACCGATAATACCGATTACTAATTATATCCAATGGCTTTATGTCGTGAAAACGATAATAATGATAATAGTTAAGCGCATAATTTAAATTTAAAAACCAAAAGAATGAAAAGGGTAAAAATCGAAAATATTTGATGTCATGTGTTACTAAATATTAAGTGAGCGTTTGAGGCGTACTTTTTGGATTTCGCTAATGTTTTCATTTTAACGGCACTTTCAAGATATCGCCGACTACGACTTTATCTGTATTTCAATGTCCTTTAATAAACAAAAAATCTTATGACAAAATGGCTCAACAGTGTTTTATTTTTTCCAAATTGGCTGAAGATTGATTCGTTCGTCGGCACAACACAGTTTATCTTATACGTAAATAACCTGTGATTGTTCAAATTAAATGAATATAAGAATGCTTTTTCGAATGAAAAAATACAAATGTTTACAGCTGAAAGCTACGGTATCTATCGATTTGTTACACAAAAGCTCGACCTTGAAACGGCGACGCAAAAGTTTGAAATACCCTAATCGCGGTGAACTGTACACTTGTTTACTAACTCAGAGTTTATTTACCTTTTCAAGGATTTGATAAATTATATCGAGTATTTCCAATTTTATCACAATATTGTTTACATTTACAATTTTGTCGTTAAACAATTATAGATTGTGGGATGATAATATTTTTAAAATAAACAGTTGATTGATATTACGAAGCTTTTGTCCTAGGAAGACGGTAAACCTTAGCGTATTTGAAAAATCAAGCATAATCTGTCGTGGACGTTGTTATGTAAATGATTCTATATGATCCCAACTAACACTTTCTCATAAAGGCTTTGGAACCAATCCGATTATGTCGAGAGGTGTTAAGTAAACGCTAAAGCTTGCTTCGCAGCCCAAATGCAGATGCACTTTTTGCATGCAGCTCTCATTTTCAATTTGACAGCAGAACAGTGACATAAGTCTGCATAATAGCTTCAATGACTAATCAGGCTCCATATTTATAAGCTTAAAGTTAGTTTGTGATTATTCACTTGATATATTTTGTTCTTAAATTCATTCACTTCATTCGCTAATCATTAAGTGTCTTTTTTTTTAACTAGACAAAGTAACAGAACTTTTCAATCTTTAGGAACAAATTAACGATACTCGGCCAAATCTTTCATAGGCTATCCAGTTATTTGAGTCACCTACCGTAATGTCGTTATGGTTAAGTAATTGTCGTAGTTGAATATGATGATCAATGGAACTCCTTAACGGCTTACAGTAAGGGTGCGATCTATGAGCAGCACGTTTGGGTCTACCCATATTCAGACAAATTAGTTAGTGTACTTCAGATTCACTAAAAATAAAAAAATGGACTCCAATAATAACAATAATTGTAACTACAGTATATTATCATAATAATTTAATTGACTTTTGAGTAGTTTAATATTTTTCATTTCATTTTACTTAGGAGAACTCTAAAAAATATTTTGATCATTGTTTGTTATTCATAGGTATGTGTTGAGTTAAATTTGAAGAGGATAAATACCTACCTACTTTCTTGCGTGGTAAACACATAGATCGTACCTACATATTGATGAGTAGAAAAAGTAAGTTGATTATTAAGTTGTAGAAGAATACGCAATTATTTTTTTTACTTTTTAGTGCATATTCATTGTTTTGGATAGTTTTTTTTTTTGAAGTCGGTTTTTTTTTATTAAAATTTTGTTGAACATTATTACACGACTAGATGCGATTTGAGAGTGCTTTACGGTCGACAATTTTTTTTCTCCTCTTGTAAGCAATTATTTCATTCACTGTACTATTGTTAGTAGAATAGAATGGGAATTTTTTCATATCATTGCAGATTAATTCCGTCAGCTCTAAAATTGATTTCATGTAATAGATTATATAATAGACAATAAAACATCAAAACAGTTAAAAAAAAAACTTCCCGTCGGTCAACCATAAAACAACAAATTGTAATAAAATCTACTAATATAGCCCGTTTTTTATTAGCTTTACAATTACAGCAAGGAGTTTCCTATTGAAAAGGACTGTGCAAATTGTAAATAGATTCTACATTAGAAATAAAACGACAATGGTGTGGCTAAATTATAAATATGTTTAGAAAACGAGTGTCGGTTCACAAATAGTATTTTTCTGGCTACTTCTAGTGGTAAGTAAATTTTTTAATTACTCGTCTGATCCGAAGAGATTTGGTTGTGATAGTTGCAACAATGTACTCTAAATGGCACATGACATTTTTCGATTTTTTTTTTGTTCGTTTTTGATAATAATTTAAATGAACATTATGAGGCGTGCATTTTTAAATTGTCTAAATTGTTTTTGTCACTTTCAATCATTTACTGCAACACAATTCGAAGTAACAGCGTTCGGAATTGAAGATGTTTTTTGTACCACAACTAGACTCCAAACAAAACGAGAAGGTTAAGACACATAACTCAATTGCACGTCAAAATCTTGAAACAGCTGAAAGTGACTAAAATATTTAGCTGAACTCCAACGATAATAAATGGTGAATGTGTTACACAAAGATTATTATAGTTGAAAATTTTATTTACAGATGAAACTGTCGTTGCGGCTTTTAAATAACTGCCTGAATGTGAACCGTGAGCTATATAATATGTTCAATAATCACGAACTTAACGCACTCATACAACCATTTCGGTCACGGTACAGGTCGGTGGTCGTTGTTAACACTTAATACGTCGCGGCGACAGCAAGTGCGGAAGTTTCTCTGACTTAAAATATGGTTGTATTTTGAACACATTTTTTCTTAAATTATAGAGACCCGTTACTAAATTACGATTAAATAATTAGTTGCAATTCTGCACATTTTTTTTAAGAGTAGAGACCTTTTATTTTTTTTTAAGGACCGTTTGGCATAAACTTTGTATCGCATAGCTTTTACAGTATTGAGTCTTCAGTGTTTATTACAACGGAGCTTCACCTTTTCGTAGTCTATTATAAGATTTGTTTAGCGACGTTTCATACATATGCGAAACGCCTTTAAGCGATATTTATATGACAGCTTGTGAACGTTATCAGATACGAAACTAGACTTCTACTTATATGTCTACAGTACACGATATATGTTTTATACATTTTCTTCACTAAAATGAAAATACGGTGCATATGGAAAACATGAAATATTATTCGCATCTACAATGTTATCAAAAGTCGCAAAAACTTAACAATTTTATTTACCGTAATTCTTTGTAAGTGACGCCATGAAATATATATAATTCGATTAATCCGCAATTAATGTAAAATAAAATTGAGATTGTCATCGAATATTAAAAATCACTTAGTGGTTTCGAGTTAAATATGGAACAATAAAAAAAGAAGTGAAAGAAGTGAAATTTCGTAATGTGGAAATGAAAATAGGAAGGGGTAGAAATTGCGTTTTTCGTCGCACGTTACAATTGCGAGACGAAATCTATCGACTCACTCTTTCTCTCTCCTACTTTATACTTTTGTATATCTTTCTTTCTCTCTCCCTCTTGCGTTGGAATATTGGACGCTACTCGTTGCTAACGCTCACGCTGGCCTGTAACAGGTATACTACGCGCTTGCGTTCGAGTTCCACGCAATCACTCTCGCTCTGTCTCTTTCTATTTCCCCTTCCCAGGAACTTTGAACATTTAACGCGACAGTGCTTTCATACCCCCTCCATAGTAGCGTTAAACGTTTAACGCAACCTTGTTGGAAGCCGCATTAGAAGTTTCACTTCAAAATAGCTTGCTGGTTGTACACGAATTAATTGATCACAAATTTTTGTAATGTCTTTTGTGCCAAATATTGTTACTTTGTAATCAGACGTTGCTCAAAAATTTGGTTGCCTGTAAAGTCGGTATACGGGCGAAAGTTTACGTGACAACGACTTTGAATGGTAAAATCATTTTAATGTGAATATTCATTCGTATAGTAGGAAGAAGGATGAAATAATAGTAACAATTTAAAACATTTATTTATACAAAGAATTATATTTAAAACATTAATTTATACAAAGAATCTCGCACTGAATTTCATATTAACAAAATTTTATTTTACCTTTTACACAACATACGTATTTATATACAAATATACATACAATAACTTGCAATACATTTGCAAGCTATGCACTAATTCTCTAGTGCTGCGCGCGCGGCAGACCGATCATAGTTGAGTGGGAGAGAGACGCAAGGCATTCGGCGGGCCTCTCTCTCGTTCGGTGACTCATCGTTACGTTACCGAGCGTTACACCTTTTTCATAAGTGACTCCCAGCCGCAACCTAATTTAAGACGTTGTCACGTCAAAAACGATGTAGTAAAGGTATGATCCTTTCTACAGATTATTGCAATCGATAATCTCTAGAAAGGATAATATTTACTACATTTAAACGTCAATTCTCACACAGCGATGAATTAGTAATCTTTACGACTTCAACAACAGCACTTAGATATATGTTGTTATGTCACCGAAGTTTCATTCGGTGCGTCTGATTTAGGCCGCATGGGTTTTCTTACATTTTTTTCATATTTTCATTTCATCATATTTTCTATCATAATTTTTTGCCGAAATATGCCAACAATGTTTTTGTATTTCTACGATGACGCAAGCAGACAAGACGCAATATTAAGGCCATCTTCTGCGGCTTTCATTCGAACTAGCTCATATCGAAAAAATTTGGTTGCCTGTAAAGTCGGTATACGGGCGAAAGTTTTACGTGACAACGACTTTGAATGGTAAAATCATTTTAATGTGAATATTCATTCGTATAGTAGGAAGAAGGATGAAATAATAGTAACAATTTAAAACATTTATTTATACAAAGAATTATATTTAAAACATTAATTTATACAAAGAATCTCGCACTGAATTTCATATTAACAAAATTTTATTTTACCTTTACACATACATACGTATTTATATACAAATATACATACTAAACGCAATACATTTGCAAGCTATGCACTAATTCTCTAGTGCTGCGCGCGCGCAGACCGATCATAGTTGAGTGGGAGAGAGACGCAAGGCATTCGGCGGGCCTCTCTCGTTCGGTGACTCATCGTTACGTTACCGAGCGTTACACTTTTCATAAGTGACTCAGCCGCAACCTAATTTAAGACGTTGTCACGTCAAAATCACTGGTAATAGTGACTTTTTATTAAAATTGAACTTTAAACCAAAATCGTGGAGGAACCTCCTATCAGATGGACAGACAAAACACATAAAGTCGCAGTACATGTCACCGCTCGTACCACATTCGCGAAACTCCAAACCGAATGCGAATCCATGTAAACTTCCTGAACAACACCGTCTTAAGCGATGCTCGGTCACACTCGAGGACATATCCCGCGGTCTTCGCGTCACAGCGCGGCGGACCCTCGACCGCGTAACAGACTCAATTACCCGACGTCGCCGCTCCATCGGGGGGAGATATCGAAAGAGCGAAAAAAAAAACACCCGCACCGGCGGTAATGTACGTGATTGCGCATTTTAATACGCGTCTAATGCCGGCACATCTCCCTTTTTAAATGTTTATTGGCCGCTTTTTCTTCGGGGCGTTATTAAGCGGCGTGCGGGCGGACGACGCCGACGCGAGCGCTCGCATACGCCGATAGCGTTTTGCATTTATTTAGCCATAGATATATTAATTTTATTTATGCCCACATCGAGCGCTTCACGGTACGAATCGAATATTCATTTGTTGGCGATTATTTGCGTTGTTAAAATTTTACGAGCATACCGACGCGTTTACCGGAATAGCCGTTACAACATTATTGTCCGCCGTCCCATGAGCTGGCATCTACCTTGGAGATTGGTACATTGACCCGGCTTCCCTTTGCCAGACAATGAGTTCTGGACGATAGAAAGTTAATGTTATGTCTTAACTATTTATGTGTATGCTTAAAAGTTCACTGCATTATCTATGCCTAAATATACTTAAATAATATTATATTATATTTTCCTATATTTTATTATACATCGGTGCGAATTATAAAGGCAGACGTACAAAATAATTATGCTAAGCCGTAGTCTATATACAAATTAATGCAACATTCAACATTTATGAATTTTAGAACATAGAAGTCGAATTGTCATTTCCTTTCTCGAAGCGCTTGTGAGGCTGTAGTAACCTTATTTTATTGTATTGTAATAGTGTTACTGATTAAAGCTATAAATGTTACAGTTTTGGCGAAATGTGACAATAAACTAACTATATATGATAACAAAAGAAGTTAAAATAATATAATGTATTATAGAAACAAGAAAAGGCGATTTTTTGCACGACAATAGATTTAAAATAACATTTGACAGATAGTGCTTATGTATTTTCTTAATAGAAAGGGAATACATAATCACTATCTATCATCATCCATTAAACTTGTATTTGTTCTTTTCTAATTCTTAAAATATGCCGTTTAAAAGTAAAATAATTGGGAGCTACATATTCAGAATATTTGATACCTCCACAGCCTTAAAGTCTTGTTTAAATTTATAATTATAGGTATATTCAAAACTAACAAATCCAAATATTACTGATTTTGAATGGTAGGACCATGATGTTGTCAACTTGGTTGTGGTACGAAAATGGGATAACTCGACCGGTTATAGACACCATATTCTCGAAAAACATGGACGTGAATAATGCCTGCCGCTGTTAGCTTTCGTTCGGTAAATGAAAGTTCCGGTGGCCCACTCCCCTCTCCATCACCCTATCCATCTCTATGTACCCATCACTCCTCCATCCATCTTCCATTATTTTTATCTAAAAGTTATTTAAAATATTTTGAGGTTGAGAATATCCGTGGTCGGTGATAACCACTTACTCTCGGCTTGCAGGTTCGTTTATCCTTCGAAAATTATTTAAAGAAAAGTTCACCGTTCTAAAATTTGTTTGCCGTTATACTTTTAACAGCACTGGTAAAATCACAACGAATAGTTCAAGTGATACCAAAATGATTAAGATCAAACATTTTTGAAAATCATATAATGGAGCCGCTATGAAATTTTAAATAGGACTAGATCCTGAATATCATTTTATCAATATTCAAATCATAATATTCAAATAAACAGTCAACAATATCCTTTTTGACAAATTGAATTGACGTTAATTTTTTCATTACAGCCAATATGGCCGTCTTTTTTAATTTTGGTCAGCTACTGTCGTGCGCTGCTATCGTAATCGTACAACGCTTTACGCCATCAGAATATACCAAAGTGACAGAAGTACGTACATGGCATATGCCCATGCATACACATCGAAACTTTAATCACATCTCTCTCATTCGCGTTGCGATGAAAGATATAAAAATTATGGGAATATATTCTGCGACTTGATGGTGAATCTCTACATTTGAATGTGTAGATCACCTAGTATTATTGTTTAAATAAAAATAATTGTGTGTAATTAATATAAATCAATTAATAAAATCACAAATAACAAAATAAAATATGTCTATTCTAAATCTATTCTGAAAATCGGGATTGGTTATGGATCTATATTGGGTCCCTTTCTGTTTTTAATGTCCATTTAAACCTTGAAGAAAAAAGTAACGCTAATGAATCATTAAAATTACTCAATTCAAATAACACAATACACTTAAAATCTACTTTACCCAATGTCCAACACGTTGATTTCAATGAAGAATTGGAAATTTTATATCGAGTACAGTTCATTAACCTGTTTTTTGACAATAACATATATAACAATTTTACTATCGCGTTCACATTATAAGGATTTCAAGTAAACTGATATCTGAGTTTTTAATTAAGCAAATAATAAAAGCAACAGATGTGATGCTAGCGAGTTTGGTTTATTTAAACTACATTTATGACATGATATCATATTTTACTCTAAGCTAAATCTGCGAACATGCAAACCATATTATTATTTGTGCAAAAAAGAGCAATTCAAGCTATTTAAAATTAGAGATAATCTAAGCTTTCTTACGTAAACAATATTTTTGCTATTTATTGTCAAAATGTTTAATAATAACATAAAAAATATACATTAAAACAACAAAAGGCACATTTTCGACTCTACTCTTACGTGAAAACGAACTGTTCACTAAGACAAGGATTGATTTCGAACGCCCTAAATTTCGAAGCCCAGAAAGGTCTGCTTAATTGCATTCGTCACCTTCAGTAGTAAACAAAGTCACAAACATATCATCTTTAGTCGTAAACAAACTCATAAACAGAAATTTCGAAAAGAATCTGGCCAATCAAAGTTCGCATATTTTTTTTTTAAATATAACACGCCCATGTTTTTCATATAATCAAATGAAATCACATTCTTTTATTCGATATTTGTTTTATTTAATATTTCATCGTAATATTATTATGAAGAATGTATTAATTATTATATTATTATGCAGAAGCTCAAACATCAAATCAAGCAAGTCTGCAGGATTAGTATCCATGATCTATGACGAAATTCTTGTAGTGCCACAGTTTCAAATAATAAAATAAGGCAAAGCTGTAGGCACCGTTACACTTTTTCAAAATTATAAGTACTAGAAGTTACATTTGTAAGATTTTGTTTTGTTTTAATGTTATTTTATTTAATGTTAAATTGTTCATTTTCACAAAATCCTTCACCAGACATCGGCGCAAGCGGCTCGCGCGTGCGGGCGTGTGGAGCGCCTGACTAACGACTTAGATCAATCACAACGGTCCTCCGGCCGACCTGCGACCTGGGAGAATGTCGCGACCCCGCTTGGTCTAATACGTGTGCATTTAATTACAGGTGTAAAATGAATATCTGGCATCGGAGCTTCTTGGTATTTCAACGGCCCACTGAGAAAATTAAAAAATTTCATAAAATTAGGCAAGTTATTGTTTTCAGCTCGATTTTTATTAATCCATATTTCACCAGATGTTGTAGTCCTAGGAAACATTTTCAAAGGGATATCCGTATGTGTGTGTAAACTTAGGAAATCTTTTGAACGAAATAATCGATTAGGATAATTGGAATTATTGCATTTAAAACGACTTTACTGAGCTTCGGTTTCCTCGAAAAATTATTTAAATGTTTTGGGTAAAGTTTGAAAAATGTAAAAAAAAACTATCAAAAATAGTTATTTTCAAACTATTGAACCGTCCGTTTCCAAAATCTATAGAATTTTATGTCTAATACAACTGCGTTGAATGTCGTACAATAATCGAAACTAAAAATTAAAAAAAAAAAAGTAAAATTGTGCTGTTGCAATGTTGCATGTCTCGTTGAAATTGATTTTTGGACAAAATATTCAAAAAATAACGATCAGGGTATTTTTTATACCTTTAATAAGTTCAAAAAAAACTCTTATAATTTTAACCTCGAACATGTAAGCAATAAAATTTTCATACTTACCGAGCTCGTATACACAATTCTTCGAAATAATATAGGAAGTTATGGGGCGGCCTACAAAGTTAACCATCACCCAACCTCTAGTTTTCCGCGCTTCAAAAGGAACCCTTGTGGACTACTTCGTTGTCCGTCTGTCTATCTGTCATAACTCTTTTTCTCAAGAATACGTGTAGGTTAGAATCGAAATTAATATCAAATACTTATTTGTACATTCCTTGTAACTGTAAAAAAAATTGAGATTCTAAGTCAACGCAATCAAAAAATATTGCCATTTTTGTCCCATTCTCAAATATATCGAAAACTATAGAATATTCTTATTGGCTATTAATTTTAAATTACAACATTTTTTTTGCAATTAAAATTTTACATTTGCAGTTAGAGTATGGATCGTGATGTAAACCAGTACAGTGGAATATTTTTTGACTTTCTACAGTGAAAATTTAAGATTTTCAAAGATTTGGCTATCCAATAAATCTTATCGAATATTTTTTTAATGTAAAAATAAACAATAAAAGATTCAGAATTTCCGGATCGATGTCACGTCAGCATCGGTATAATAATCGGCATAATAATCGTCGAGTCTTTTGATGGATGAAATATCTACATACGTAATTACGTGCTTACTTTCGTATCGGTCCTCAGAATGCGAGTCCTATATATATATATATATATATATATATATATAATAAAAAAATAACAGAAAGCGGTGAAATAAAATGACTATAGATTTACTGTTCGCTATATTTTTTTTAACAATGTGCTATATATTTCTATTTCTCTTTCTCATAAGTGATCAGTTGTCAGCCGAAAGTTATTATTAATTGTCTTTACCCGCGAGTTAAACATAGCTATAATGAAATTTAGTAAAAATAAGATTAATTTTCAAAAATGTGCTCACTATTTTGTGATGTCTTATATAACAGATAAATCTTTTCAAAATCTCAAATATTGTCTCCCAACTCATTTATTTTAAAGAATTTATTATGTAATTATCTCATTCGAAAGATATAAAATTACGATTTTATTCGTAAGTCGAAAATTAATGCTCACAATTTTGTCCGCCTGGAGTATAAAAAAAATTAAAATAATCTCCGGTCCTATTGGCCAGAATTAGATAAAACTTGACTTGGATTTTAAATTACACTCCAATCAACGATTTTTACGTAAAAAAAACAGACAGACAGACAAATGGAAATTGTTAAAACCTCTCTTTTGTATATTTCCTCGAAATAATAGATCATAAATAGTATTTCAAACTATATCTTCTATAGACACATCGTCCTTACTATTTTGTAATGGTATAGGTATAAGACATTGTAAATGTTATGGATTGCGTGTTGTCTCTAAATTATGAATAATTCCGTTGATAATCAAAATATTAATAAATTTAATTAACAATATTCATTTAAAACGCACATTTACGGTATTTTCCTTTAGATTTTATGTTTGGACGTTTCGAACGCTGCGTCCGAACCGCCAGCTTACAGTCGCCGCACACGCCACAGGCTCCGATATTTTCAGGCCGATAAAAAAGATAACGAATTATAAAAAAGTCGGGGCGCACAATCGCCGCGCGGACGTGTACGTAGAGGGGGGGAGGGGGGGGGGTGCGGGCGGGCGAAATGAAATGAAATAATGAAAAAAATGGGCAAAAAGCAGCACAACCATGCATTGTCCCACGCGCGGCCGCGCCACCCTCCCCGTAATGAGTGCGGGCGGCGCCGCCCCGCGCAGCTGATTATCTCGCTGTCGTCCGCCGCCGCCTTCTGGCCTATACACGTTGGTGATGTGGAAATCGTTGTTGTGAAACAGATTAGTATGCGTCTTTCTAGAATTTAACAATTGCTCTGAAATGTTTAATGTGTAATAAATTCTCAATCATTTACCTAGATTTTTATCAACAACTAACTTCTGCCCGTAGCCCTACCCGCGTGGATATGTTAATAATGCTCTTTCGATAGCTCCCGCTTCTCCCGTTTTCGCTGCCTCCCCGCCACCTTATATTTGATTGGAGTTCGTTAGTTTTTACATAAAATACAAACTGCAATAACTGAAAATGTTTCGCTATTTCATATCAATTACATTCTATTTTAAATATAAAGAAGGTTCGAGATCGAATGCCGATTGTTGCTTTCTTACCTTTTTGTACTACAAAATACTAAATCATTTTAATATTCCAAATGCTTTAAACACGTGAGCGAAGCCGATAGAAGACCTGCCATATCCTTTGCAAATTCATGAGAAACTTATTCAAAACACACATCTAAATCGGATCGATATCGGAAACTTATAAAGAGGACGAAATCGGGTACAAATGCCAGTATGACATATATTAGATATTATCATAAGATTGTCTCAACACATCTCTGAAGACCACATCCAAGTTGGTTCACGCGTTGTGAAGATCTATGTACACAAACCAACAAATAATCACACAGAAAATTGTTTGCGACTTTATTACATGAATAGATTATGAAACTGCCCTCTTTACGATTATCAACACTTTAGTTTTTAGAAAAACTAAATCACTATCACTAGCTTCAAAGTAACAATTACTTTGAGACTAATGTCATATGAATAATCATAACATGAATATTTATTTGAATATTTACTCATAATGTTTTCAAACATATCTTATATCCAATAACAGTTTGTAAACCTAACTTATAAATAAACAACGCCAATCCCAGGTTTCCAATCTAGATTCTAGTATGATAAATCAGCAACAACTCTCTTCACCCTCTCTTGTTCGTATGAAATACTGAACTGAATGTGGAAATGAAAAGTACATAAAATTGTATTTTATGTACTTTTAGTAATAATTTTGTACAAATGCATGATAATACATTGTTTTTGTATTATCATGCATTTGTACAAGGCACAAACTTTGCTCTGAATTGCCTGCAGATGGTATAAATGCACAGGTTTAACGCTCCCCGACACATCTTTCTTCTCCCCCGCGTGCCAATTTTACGCCATTGCGACGCTTTCGTGACTAACTTCACAGCGGCAGAGTTTAGCGCGTTGTACTGTAAATGCAAACTTATAGGTAAGGTCGAAGATTTTTTTGAAAATCGTTTACACGAAAGTCGACATACTTCACCAAGTAGAGAGTATTTCTTAACCGAATTATGAAATCCACACGTGTGCGAGAGAGAGAGAGAGAGAGTTGTGGAGCGAAATTAATTTGTTTATACGGAACAAAGGTGGGTGCTCCTGGAGCTATATGCACCGGGCGGCGCACACATCGCCACCGCGTCTCTCCCCCTGCTGTTGCCGAAAAAAACACAAAATCAACTCCCCTTTCCGTCCGCTCACCACCGCCCCCACCTGCCGCATCCCGATCGACATCGCTCGCGTTTTCTTTTTTTAATCGCGTCGAATTTCCGCTGGTCGTTTTTGGTAAGCACACACAAAACGATGCGCAGCGCCTATTTTCCAATTTAGATTGCTTTGTATTACGATTTCAGCGGTACGCGGCATAGTTTTTTGCCAAGCGAATGCGCCCGGGGTGGTACCGGACCCGAAATTCGTATCTTGAATACGAATTATAGTTACAGTCTAATGGCATGTATTATATGGGCGTATTAAATGTATGCATTATATGTATTTTAGTAGAAATACATTCAATATGATTGTTTCAGGTACGTAAACATTAGCTTTTTATTTTGGTCATTGATAAGTTTTCACAGGTTATTTTCAGTATTTATGTGTACAAAATTAAAACTAGATCTGGCATGTGAAACGAAATTGTTTATTAAAGAAAATATTTCCGCGCAAAATGTTTTAGTTAAATATCGACAATACCTAGGTTTTTCATTAAAAAAAATGAATACTCTATATAATTAACAAATTAATATTTCTTAATGAATTATTTGTTTGTGACTAGAAAATATTTTACGCCACCCGATATGACCAATGTACGTGCTAAGAAACATAATATACAAGATATATATATTAATAAAAATATCACATAAATTTTGTTATAGTGTTTATTTATAAATAAAAAGTATGGTATGAGAATACAAGAATATAAGGTATGGGAAATTTCAATTTCAGAAGGAACAATTAGATACATGGTTAATTTTTATTTGTATTAACTACTTTAAGCATTAGTATTTCAAGTAGCTATTTATAATTTATATAAGCCTATGACTTGAAAAAAGGATATGATTTAACTATTAAAAATTTGGCGCTTGAGACGTTTTGCATTTCATAAAAATCTTTGATTTTTTGTGAGTTAATTCCCCTTTATTTAAATGTTTTGAAATTCACTAATTTATACGTCACAAGAGCGATGCTATACAATTATCAATCGCCACGGATAAATTGACAGATAAGTTTTTAACTTAGTCAAATTAAACCAGTCTATCCTTTTTTGGTAGAGAACGTTAATCTGTCAATTGTAAGGGTGTTATTTCATTGATGACGCCGGTCTACGGCACTCCCCAACTCGACCAGCGAGAAGGACTTCCAAACCCTCACAATCTAAAAATTGAAATGAAGACAGTGCTAAAGCGTACGACTCGACACTAATTAAAAACCTAACGCAACATATGCTGCAAGAAAGGAAATAAGTTTCTAAACCTGAAACGTAACTATCTGCCATTACGAAGAAATACGTATAAAGTACTTTCTATTAAAAAAAATACTCTGATTAAAAGCACAAATCAAGAAAAGTTACCGATGCGATTTTATTAAGTACAGACGAGCAGTTACGGTCTCTTCGTAAACGCTCGCACTCTTTGCGCATGGCGTCATTAACGTAGCGAGTGCTTGTGATGTAGTCTAATTAAATGCTCGTCCGACGATCCTTAAAACTACACCATCCACGGCGGCATTGGGTCGTGTAATAGCTCTGGCGGCCGGCAATACATCAAGTATCAAAATTCCCTCTCATAATTACCGAGCTAGAAGCAATAAATATCGCCGCACGATTATTAGCCGCGACGGCAGTGTACTAATTACACAATAATAAAGCATTGTGAATAGCCCTTCCCCTTACCCCCGGTCCTCTTTCCTCTAGCCGTATAGTTCGCTCCGCTGGGTGCATCCTTCGTGTAATTATGCACCGAGAACTGCTGCATAAGAAGTTGTTAAATCCGGTAAGTAGTAAAGTGCCGATAGTTAAAAATGTAATGAACCACGACGTAGCAATTTTATTTTGTAGTGTAGTAGCCAATCCCTTGGAGTTACGAGTGTCCATGGACTTCGGTAATGAACTACTCTCCGGTAATTAGCATGCTCGTGTACACTTTGAAAATTCTTTTGAAAAAAAATCGGGGTGGATATTGTTGCACTGCCTTTTTGCATGGTAACGTCTTTATTTTTCCTTTTTTTTCTGTTCGAACTTCTACAGAACACTTTAAGATCTATAAATTGATCCACGAACAACTCGTGTAACCTTTTCCATTACGAAGTTATGACTGATACTTTTCTTGCTTTTAGTGAATTTGAAAGTATTGTTTTCATATATCCTTCCCTAGTTGACTATTCAAACGCTCGTCAATTTATTAAGAGAGAAGACTCATCATTACCTACATACCCACTATTTTGCGCCATAATTCCTAGGTCTCCACATATACATATCGGCAACAATTAAAGTATTACACCATGAACTCTGTCGGCACCTTAGTATAAGAGCCTTTTTCAAATCGACAACTATCCGCATCAATATCGTGAAAAACTATAGAAATTGCTTTGATATCATTTTTTCCCTACAAATTCCCTTGGATTAGTTCGTAAACTGTCGTTAGGCGTTTGTTGCAAATTTCGAAATAACGTAACTCATTAAGAGATTCCAAACTTTAGTTCCACCCAATAAGTTATAACCACTACTCGCCTGTATTTCATCACGAAAATTTGTATTCAACGTATTTAATTATAATTTTATTACAGATATTTTGCATCAATAGTGACAGCTATATCAAAAATACAAGTGATATTATAAATGAAACACTTTACTTATTATTATATTTTTTAACTACGTATTCTAAAGTCTTATTTTGCTTTTTTAGTTTTTTTTTTACAGTGTATAAACCAGCAGCAACTACTAATTTAACAAAACGTGTTCAATGTTTTTTACTATAATATAAAAATTACAACAAATACGATAAAATTACATATGTTAGCATCTGTCCAATTGTTAATAAATAAATAAGTTGAAATATCTCTTAGAGTTCTTTTCCTCCATTTTTTGATAGACTTGAAGTGTATTTTTTAAATGTAACTATTTCAGTTAGCTTGTAAAAAAGTATTGATTAGGGAGAAAACGTGAACAAAAAACTACGAAAATCAAGTTTTTCGATTCGAAATGTTGTCGCTTAAATCCATGTGATATCAACTTATTCGAGAATTTTTCTTTTTTTTATTATTCTAAAGCTGTGCCAATTCTGCTATTAAATAAAAGAAATCACATTTTTTTTATTTAACAAGTATTTACCATAAATAATAATACAGCAAAAATTAAAGTTTTAACTTCAAAATGTATCATCATCAAAAAACGGTACATTTTTCGTCCGGTATTAATGCGTTCTCATTTGTCAAGGAAATCAGATCTCGCCGAGTTCGGGTTACCGACGAGGACCCGAAGCTTTCCGAAATTTCGATATGAATAATTTAATTAAATAAATAAATTAGCATGTATTTAATATAAAAAGACTCGGGTGGCCGAAACTCGTATCAAAAGTGGAAAAGGATTTTATATGAAAATCAAATATACTTTGAAGGCGTATAATAAAATTAGTAAGAATATTATTATAGTAGAATAGTCGATCAAAAATGTGTATGACAAAATATAAGCTATATCTATGTCGGTGTTATAAATAACCAATAATAATGTGTTGCACGTGAAAGATGGGTTTAATAATTATCTAGTGGATACTAAAATAGCATCTGCTAGCATTAACTACTTCCTTTCAGTAATTTCACAATTATCAGACGCAATAAAATAACTATCGTGTCGAATAGTGCAATTACAATGAATTTACGCTTCATCTTTTGAATGTTAAATTTCATTGAAACTAGTTGCTTAACCTGATCCATCTATTAAAAGCCTATACAATATCACGCATTCAATTTCAGAAATTAGACATTCACCCAGTTGCGTAGCTAGTCACAAATAGGCCTGTATCAGAATTTTTTTTTTTTTGGGGAGGATGTCTGTTTCCCTTTCTTTTTATATAATAAATCAAAAACACTCCCTTTGGCAAAGCAAGCATAAAATTATAATAATTAAATGCACATAAGATATGTTATTAAACTTAACAAGATTGATCTTAGGAAGTGCATATTTGATTAAACTCGGCCAGGTTGGTCAAATAGACACTTCCTGTCTTCTTTTCTACAAACTTATTTGTCATATTATCCATAGCTAAACATGATATTAATTTTTCAAGATGTTTCGCTTCTGTGGGCAGGAATGAGAAGTTCGCCAGCCCGTCTTGTCTCACAGAAGTTCTACGATAATACACGATCGGTTTGAGCTCGTAAAATCTTACAGATCTTGCGATTAAAATAGGAAGCATGTCTTCTGTTGTTGCCTTCGGAAAACTGTAGGCAGGCCTATTGATTTTTTTTTTTGACTAATGATTCTGCGTGTTCCTTAACGGAATGAATTAATTTTTGAATATAATGAGTTTCACAGCATTCAATTGTTCATAAAGTTCTAATGCATTTATTAGTCAGTTTTCCGGCTGTCTGTTTAAAATTTATCCGAGCAAGATTTTTAGTTTATTCCTTGAGAACGTTGCTTTGTGTCCAACCCGCGTTACACAAATTAGACGAGGAGCATAACAACTTCAAGTAACACTTGCATTGCTTGGTATGTGCATTTTCTCTTCTCGATGTCTGCGATGCCACACAATTGCAAGTGCTCGCGCGCTGGGCGAGAATTGGCTCTGTAGTAGGTAGTCACCGCTGCTACAATTTGTTCCGAGTGATGTTTTGATGGCTGCATGATATCCTTACAAAAAGTCGCAGTAAACTTAAAAATTTATTGACCCTTATTTTAATTTATTGACCCGTATAAGTGGCGAAATAAAATGTTTCTTTCTTTGTTTATTTTCTTCAAATTCAAGTATAAACAAAATGTGAAGTCGCTTTGTCACCCCCCTCTCGCTATATATTCGTGCACCTTATACTTAACACGTGTATTTTTCTTCCATTGCTGATTTATAGATGTTTTATTTTAATGTAGATAAAATCAAAAATAAGACGTATATAGTGAAGGACGTTATTGCATTGTCAATAATCGTTTAATTTACAGTCGTCAGCAATGAGTTTTGTTAATTGTAAGTACGATTTTCAAGCAATTTTGTTAATTGTATTTTTTCAATATCTAATTGCTGATAAAAATTAAAAACATTTTTAACATTTTTTTAAAAAAAATATTTCTGCAATTCGTTTTTAATGTAGCCGCACCTCTCGGTACAAGAAAAAAACACTTTATCGGGTGCATTATTTATTGCATTTTTACATATAGGCATAATACAATACTTGTAAGTTCGTTTTTGGCTTAATCCATGATAATCGTAAAATTAAAAATTCACTGCACAATAATTTGTAAGTTAATTATTTGTTGTCATAGACTCTGTAATTTAATATTTTCATGCTAAGTATTTTTTTTTTTAAATACAGCGATAGGAGCTATCGTATAAAAGTATAAAAAAATAAGTGCATATACCCTATTTTTAACTTTTAAGTACTACCATTCATTACTTAAGTATCTTCTGATACGAGAGCAACGCGACGACCTCTTGCTCATCACCACCAACAAAATTCTACCAACATTTTGATTGATATGTAATATTAGAAAACACAGATTTTAGAAGTTTTTTTCTAAATTAACATGAGAAAAAAGAACTCGATTTCGTATTAATAAAACCGTTTAACATTAGCATTACACATTCACGTCTTATTTCTCGTGTCGACCACGAAAAACTTAGAAAATAAATGCTTAAATTCCAGCACATTCCTCCAGAACAATGCGCTAAACTATATTAATCTGTTTACCCATTACTATTATCGGGGAACACACAATATAAACCCACAAAAACAATATAAACCCACAAAAACAATATAAACACACAAAAAAATGAATAGGACACGTTCCTTCTAAATCATCAATATTCACGTTGTACATCGTTCATACGATGAAAAGGACATAGTTTTAAAGAGGACCCTGCAACAAACAAACGTTTTATCGTTAGAAACTTTCTGAACATAGTTGATTCTAAAAAAAACACGAAATGAAATAATTTCATTGTCGACGTCATTTCGTCTAACGATCTGTCGCACATGGTCAGGATAACATTCAGAAATCTTGATTGCTTGAGTTGTGTATTTTTAGTATCTTCATCTTTCCGAGGAACAGAAAACTATATGCATTTCTCAGTGTTTAGTTATGTATAATGAGTGTCAAATGCCTACAGTAAACTGTGTAATAAATAACAATCACTACGTCACCCTATTTTATTTTGCATCTTTATTTAACTCGTGATGCCACTGTAATATGACAAAATAATACCGATTTGTACCATTTCGTCAAAATTTACACTTATTTTTTTAACTATTTTCTTTTATGTTTTTTTTTTAAAAAGGTCATTCTTTTGGCACATTATTACTGTCTTTTTTAACTATTAATTTATCTGTAAAGTTTGAGATTCATACTTTCAGATTTCTACAAACCTACCATATAATTTTTCGTTAATTTTTTCTATCTTCCTCTTATTTCATAATGGATCTGAAAATGTCTGAAACCTTTCTAAAAGTATTTATTCCACAGAATGTAAGCCATGCCGAAAATATAGCAGAACGCTTTCGAATCAATGTCTTATAAGGCAAAATGTTCAAACAAATACTACATTTTTATTTCAATTGTTGCTGTCGATTTGTGTTTCATCAAATTTTATACGTCTCGCCCGGAACGCCAAATATTTTTTATAGTTGTATTTGTTAAAAAAATTTAATTATATTGAAAAAATATAATTATAAACGAAATATTGAGATCGGTAAGTCTAACTGCATCGATTTAGATGACCAATTTGATAAACCATTATTTAGTCATGATTTAAAGTACTCTTGAGGTATTAAATAGAAATGAAAGCAAATCCATCTAAAATTTACATTTATTTAACTCTAAATATTTTTATCGGTGTACGATCGACTATTAACATTAATCATATAAAAAATTTCTTTTTTACGGTGAGCAACTACGAATTTTGGGTTATAAAAATTTAAATCTTTATTTTAAAAATACTGTAATGTAGAAGAGTAGCTCTGCAGTAATTTTTAGGGTTCCATACACCCGATGAAACCATGGAACCTTTATAAGATCACACTCTTGTTTGTCTATCCTTTTGTCACAGCTTGTTTTCTCTGAATATACTGATAAAATATCATAGATTTAAAACATAATTAGATTTAGGCGACTAAACCACTATACAGCACAAATAATGGAATTTAAAACAAAAACTGTGCATCACATTACGGGTTATTATAAACGGGTTTATTATGAGAATCGCAAACATTTTTTGTTTCATAATTAGAAAAAGTATAGTTTGATAAATATTGAAGAAATTATACGAAAGTCGAGCTTTCGCCCCATTATTTCGGAAACTACTGAACCTAATATTAAAACAACCGAATACAGGTTGTATGACCTGACTCATATTTATAGGAAAGTTATATTGTAGAATAAAAATTATTAAATTCTCACCAGTAATCAAAAATAGTTGTCATGAGGAATTTAAATAATACGTATTGCTTAGCACCGAGAGCCATTGAGATGTATACGGTACCCTCGCCACGCAAGTCGGATTCGCACTTGACCGTGTGTTTTTTATTGAACATGAATTATGCTTATTAAGTTAACAGTTATCAACATATTTTACATCGGCCGTAAGTTAATATAACAGTACGAGCTAAGTGGCTCATCTATCAAACTTAATCGCAACGTGCATCCTATACCAAAAGAGAATAACAATTATCATTCTCTTATATTCCGGCTGAACGTTTTTTTTTTATTAACGGTGTTTCTTTTACAATTACATTTCATAATGATTTACTACGAATTGTTCACATTCGCGGTTTTGCAGAATGTGTCGTGACATTAAAAAGTGTTTTTTTTTTCTGTCAAAATTAAACTGTTATCAAATCAATTTATTTTCGCAACTGTTTGAACTTTTTCACAATTTCGACTTTCATATACCTTAGCTAATATCCATACATTAATAAACATTTAATTTTTAGATATTGAAAATGCGTAATTCTCCTTTAGGTCATCGGTGGCTCGATGACTGTGCGTCTATAGCCTTGAGCATCAATCTATGCATCCATGGAACTCCGGTGACGAATAACTTGCCCGCGTCTCGTTTGTTGACGCACGCCGAGGAAGCTGTTAATTTTTGTCTCACAATTTATGGATCAACAAGAATACGAACTTACTTAGAAAACCGTATTCTCCTATATCTAAACCTGAGCAGAGTCTAAAATAAAACGTCGGAACGGAAAGTAATCGAATGATTTACTGCATAATTTTCAATTTACTGCATAATTTTCAATTCAGTGCATAATTTTCAATAGGTACCTTATCAAATACTTTTCCAAAGAGTTCAGGTAAAAAGACAAAAAATTTGAAACTATTATTTTTCGTGTACTTCTACACGTGAATTTACATCTTTCTAATATGATATTTGTAGAAAGATATTTTAAAAAATGTGCCTATTTCATAAAAGGTTGTGATGTTTTTTTAGTTATATAAATGCAGCGTCTTCTCGCATCCTGCGATTATAAAATTTTGGCCATACTCGTGATTTACTAATAACGTATGTAACGTTCTTCCGAAAGAAAAGTTCATAAATTTGTTTAGTAAATAGAAAGTATTTAAGACATTCTATATCATTTATTCCACAAAATAATTAATAACAATATTACCTAAAAGGCTTTAAGAATTTTTTGAAGGCCCTGATCCTTTGGAATCCGAAATGCATTGGAAGTCGTTACAATACCGCGACCGAGTATTGATAGTCAATACTATTGGATGTCGTTATATAGTGCCTCGTTATTCAGGTTTACATTCTGAACTACTTTTAGAATCCATGCAGAATAGGATATGTGAAACCAACAAAGTTTGACTCTTTTAGAACCTGAAATGCTACTTGGGGATAAGATACCAACATTAAGTTATAAAAATCAAAGTAAATCAGTTTGAAGATTAATGAAACGGTACAATTAATCACGTATTTTGCTTAATATTTCTTAATTCTTTCAAATTTGTTAAATTTGACATTTTATTTGATTTTAGATAAACTCCACACAATTTACTCAAAAAAGAGGTGTAGCATTCTTTTTTATTCTTGTATTTATAATTAGATACTATTTTAATTTTTTATAATTGCTTCAACTGATACGCAAGATGAGCTAGCACATGCCATACATGCCATTAAATTTAACTTGATTTCCATTTAACATTTGACTATTAGTACTCTGGCAAACTCAAAATGGAAGTTAGCAGTATGTATTAAACAATACAATAAACAGAACAAGGCTTTGCTCAATACTTGTAACTTTCATACAAAAGTAGCATAGTAATTTTTTATCGTCATAGCTATTTAGATATATACTCTAAAACTTCTCAACGATCAAATGACGAACTAATCGATTTCTTAAAACGTGTTTTCATTATTATCATTGTATACAATGATGGGAATCACACGGCAGCTTACGATCGGCCGACAACAGCAACGGAGCAACATAAACAACTGCACCATGACGTCCCAGATACCGCGCACTTCGTATTCCCCGCGGACTGAGCTGCGTTAGCTAGCACCAAGTATTTCCTAGCAACAATCTTACTTTAATTACGTGCAGCGTAATTTATTGCGGACTCATTACGACCGCCGGAACGCCGGCGGTGTACGGCGGCGGCAGTGGATTTTGCGCGGACCTCATTATCATAAAATTAACTTTACTTAAGTCATACGTACACGTGTATATAGTTGGCTGCACGCCCTCCGATTAAGTGTCGCCCGTGTCGTAATCAAGGTTGCGGCAACGAAATTCGTGCACATAGATTCAGATTCCGTAACATCATCCCCGAGACAAGTGGCGAAGGTTTCTATTTCTACGAACGCTGACGCTTTAACATAAAAGCGTATATTTGTCTGAGAAATTTAAATTTCGATTCTTTAGACCACGTGATATTTCGTTAACTAACGTCAATCCCATACATTTAACATTCTATTTTACGAGCGTTTACGACAATAGAAAGGTACTTATGCAGGCCTGCTAATCTCGTTGGCGATTAATCCGGTTTGGGCCATATCAGTTAGGGTCAGTGCACTCTTGTAGCAGTGCATGAATTTTTGAAATCACCCCAATAGTTTTCGAGTTCGTATCTTATAAACTAACGTAAACAAATTAGTGAACTTCCGGTATTATAACGTTATAATAAACTGGAATATTATTCGACTTAAGTATATTTTTATTGTAATGCGAAGGTAGAAAGATCGATAATTTAAAAAAATATATACTTAGACTAGATTTATTAAATCCCAATTTTGACCAAAAAAATTGTTTCATGAACTACATAAGAACGCACATCTTACATCAGTTCTATTCTTGTATGAATATTAGTTCAACGTAAAACGTTTAATGTACGATTTTTTTACATAAAATACTGGCACCTATTCAATGTAAAAAAAATCACATTTTGTATAACATAATGCAGAGTTGCAGTCGCACCTTAGAGAATTGAAGGAAATTAAATTGTATAGTTTCTCAAAAATTTTAATTAAACACAAATCGTTATTTTGTGCAAAATATTTTAATATTATTTCACTTATTATTTTTATTAATCAAGTTACAGAAATTTTGGTCCTGCTGTATGATATTCTTAAAGCATATTAAGTATTTCTTATAAAATTAACAAATCTCAATTTCGAAATGTCGTATAAGCATACGTTTGAAGTTGTAAATTCTTACATTGTATTTCGGCTCGCCACTCATTCCTTATTATGAGATTCCTCTATGTATCATCTCGAGATGAGCGTGCAAGTTCCAATCGATATTTTTTTTAATTTCGCTATATATTGTTTTCTCTTTGCAGTCAGCCACGATTGTAATTCTCGAATTTCATTTTCCTTTCGATTATCATAATATCTATATTCAGGGCTCCGTTAAGAACGGGCATTCTTCTCCTTAGTTTTTTGTAGTTTTTTTTTTTAAACGGAATCGAATCCGAATACGCGACACTCTAGCCCGCGCCGGCGCCGCGCCGCCGTCTGATCAATATGCGAAACGCGCCGATCGTGCCCCTTCGATTATTGCCGGCGAAATTTTCGCCTTATTTAATTAACCCCGGCGATTAATGTTCCATTACTGTGCAAAGAGTTTTAATTGCGCCGGCGCGTCATTTCGAACGTGATTTCTGCCTGTACACCTTCGCGCGCGTCGGCGCTGTCCGCCGACGGTGGAGGAAGCGTAAAATTTTGACGATGTAATAAACATTCGAGTGGTAAAATTACATTGTTTTTTGTACTAACGCATTTCATTAACTGCAATTACTATAACACAGTTTATATTAATTTCGTCTGTAGGTATAAAAAATGTGTCAAAAGCATTCCAGCATAGTGCATGCGTCGCAGACAGTGCGTAAACGCCGCGGCTTCTCAAATAAACATATCCTTGATTGGCTCTTAAAGGAACGGACACCGTGGCTTAGTACTTAGTACCGATTGTTATCTGTGAATACACACTTCGATTGTACAATTACATTAGGTCAAAAGTGTCTGCGGGGATTTCAGTATTTACACAAAATCAAAATAATTTATATTATTTTTTAAAATGATATTTTCATACCAATAAATGCTAAATGCATTACCTATCGAATGAACAGAGTTGTGCAGGAAAGTATACGATTTTACGAAACTCACTTTATATTCATGAGCAATAATATGCCCATTTATTCTACTATACTAGATGACATTTGACAGTTAGATAGGTACTTCAATCTTTTATTTGTAATTATTTGATTTGTTGTTGCCCAAATCGAAATTAAATAAAACCGACCGGGAGCATGTGGGACCCTGCTCAATGTAGGGTCCCAACTCCGTTACTAAAAAGGAATGCAATGCACGTGAATAAAATACGTTGTATACACAGAATATGTATAAGCGATTCAGTCACCTATAGCTAGAGAAACAAGTAGGTACGTCTACTATTACTTTTAAACTAGCGTAAGCTAAAGTGTACCAACAAAAATCATATTTTAATGGCACTTATGTTCTTTTATTCAGAAGCGCAGTTTTTTGACAATGATTCAAATCAAATCAGAAATGGTATATCCGATCATGTTCGAAATAATTTTCGTTGAAATAATTTATTAAAGGTTACCTTATTTCATATTTTTTGTACATACCGCTTAAAAAAAAACAGCTGGGAGGGGCACACTTTCTGCTACAAAAAAATTAATAAAGAAACCTTAAAGTGTTTTTAAAAGAACTGTCGAAATATGTGCAATACACAAGTATTTGCTGAAAAAAACAATTTTCAGCGTCTGTTATAAAGATAAAATTCAGACTAATTAATGTATTAAGTAATATTATAAGAATATTGTTTTTAAAATTTCACAAGGTGTTATTCAAAAGCTTACGAGAATAACTAGTTCTTATAATACGAGTAAAAAGAAATAAAACCAAGACTCGTGATTTTCTTTATATAAAATTATGCATAATTAGACCTCCGTCAAAACTAATTACAGGTTTCGAGTCCCTCGTGGTCAAACGCGTTAATGCAAATAACGTTGAATTTAAATTATAATTTAAAAGCGCCGTAACGGGTGAAAAAAAAACAATAACGGAAATAATCGTACATCCAATCAAGGAGAGAAAATGTCTTTTTACTCTCTTCAATTCGGTTTCGCCGTGTCGAGCGGGACCACGGGCGCATACTTACCGATGCAATTATTAATTAATTTCGAAATGCATTTATCTTCGTTGCATGCAGCGCGGGCTTAATAAGAACGGGCCGGCGGTCATTACGCCGACGCGATTTATGTAAGAAACGAACAGATTGCACGGGCGCCGACTTATTTAATTTCACGATTTAGAACCGAGTCGCGTTTTAATCGAGATCATCGGCGCTGTGCAAAGTTGCCGCGCCACGCAAAACCGATGATACGATGACGTCTTTGGTACATCAAACGGTGTAATCTATTAACGAACAACATCGACAGTATAGGGTTATTGTACTTCAATACTGTAGCCATGCAGTAATGTAGTATGTCGCTGGACCGCAA
>BGZK01002720.1:0-44705 GCA_005406025.1 Eumeta japonica
TCGTGACCTCTGGGGTTGCGATTGTCCATGGAGCGATGAATGCCTACCTTTTGTCATAGTCATTGTAGCTAATACGAGGTGTGGATCAGGAAACCTTACCCATAATGTCACGATTTGTCGTTTAGGGTTGATGTTTCTAGTGTCGTGTAAATAATGTACTTAGATACAAACGAATTATAATATTATTGAGACTAGTAAGCATTGTAGAGCTTCAGACAAAGAACAATTAGCAACCAAGACCCTGCACACCGATCTTGAAATTTTCCGCTAAAACTTCAAGATCTGTTAAAAATTAGGATTTCGAAAATCGGTGTAGAAACAGTATTTTTCAATTTTCATGGCAGAAAGTTAGAAGAAAAAGGAAGGTCAGTATACTTGGGACTTTATAAGCCAAAAGATAAAGAAAATACTTTTATTAATACCATACTTTTAGAAACACCGATAAAAAATAAATCATAAATAATATGCATTGAAAGAAAAGAAGTAACAATCTTATTTATATTTACTTATGTAATAAGAAGTGATAATATTACTCTTTTCTAACCGAAGCAGAACAACGGCAAAATATTCACTCATCTTAAATATTAAAATGAACTGAGATCAAAGTATTCATATCAAAATCCGGTATTTACGCCTAAAGTTAAACGTCAAGTAGCGAAAATATGCAAAATTTATTTTGGTTTACCATCTGCCAATAACAGTATATTATGCAGTAAATGAGAAAAGTAAGACTTTTCCGCCCGCGGATTATTGTCGCCAGAGGCGAAGGCGAGGCTGACATAATCGCGAGTGGAGTTAATCCTACTTCTCTTTTCCGTGGTGCATATACGATTTTTTTTTTATATCTGAACGAAAAGTTCGCTTTGCATCCCGATATCGGGGCAAAAGTCCCACATTCTCTCCTGGTGTTACTTTATTTCCTCATAGCTAGCCGGCAGAGAATGTGGGACTATGGGAGTTTGAACAACGCCAGTGGCGTACTGTCGGCGCCGACGTCCGCTTCTATGGTGCTAGACGCCCAGTGCTGACCACCAATAAGAGTGTCATATCTCTATCGGAATCGTGACAACTACTAGAACCGCTTATTTTAGTGAATACAAACCGCTGACTCCCCATAAGTGTAACTCTTAGATCATCTTGTTAATTGCCAACGCTATTTCCCTCGGTGTTTCTGTTTGTTTGAAGGTTTGGTTATGATTTATTTAAAGAGAGAAAGTTACGTGTTGTTTAATAGAAGCTTTAGCGTAGAAAGTCATTAACAAGAATTTTTGTTATTTCCAAAGTAAAATATTAATTACCAATTTGTGATAATAAAATTTCGTTATTTTAAAGGTATTTCAATTTACTAAGGTCATCTCTCTTTGAGATATCATTTTATGGATATCCTTTAAATAAAAATGCTTTTGTGGTCTTTGAAATACTTCGTGTCGAAAAAATATATATTAATTCACATTGACTGATTTTTATTTAACTAAAACATAATTTGTTACAGTATATGAAATAATTACGAAATTTAGAAAGTGTTTAATAATGTAAACTCATATGTGCAAAACCGATATAAATTTGTCGTATGTAGATACATTCAGTAAATTAAAAAAAATTAATCCATGTTGGATGGTCTCCGCTCCCGAGGCTCCAATCTGAGCCTGAAGCCGTCGGCGCTTGGATGAGGAGCTGGAACTGCTCCTCCGGCACGGCCGACACCACTCGGTAGTCGCGCAGGACGGTCGAGAGCAGGATCTTGAGCTTCAGGAGGGCGTACTTGCGACCTGAAAGCGGTATTTTCATTTTGAGGCGCGTGTATCGTATATAGTGGTGGATGTCCTTGCAGCTGCGATTGGAGAGTGTGTTGACATGAAGTGTTATCATAAAATAAATAGAATATCCTATGGATTCGTCAATCGCTACGTGGACTTATGAATATTCTTAAGAGGTAAAAAAATATTTCTCGTCATTTTATATGCTGCTATTCTACCTAATATACCTAATTTATTTCAATACTTGTCCCTGTAAATCTAAGAAACAAACCGAATAACCTCAAAGACACTCCAGATACTTAATGTTGTTAAGTAGATGTATGTAGATTGTAGACAAAACATAACTATATATTTGCGTCTTTCTAAAATAGACCGAGGTATTTTCAGCGTATGAGCATTGTTTTCAGATACATTCAAGAAGACGATTGATAAGTAGTTTGACAGTTTCAGTAAAGTATATTCAGAACATTTTCACAATGAGCATTGAGAGGTATCGAAGAACAATTTTGAAGAAAACCATAATTTTTCATTTTATTTTCTTTATTTTGAGCGACCAATTAAAAGAGAGGGATCAATATTATCTTTTAGATTTCCATATTTTCATATTTAATTTCTACGAGGTAATTCTGAACTACGAACGTAAGAAAGGAATAAGAAACGACTTCGAGTAAATTCAAACAGATTTGTGGGATAAAAAGTGTCGATTGAAAGGACTCAATATTTTATTTTCTTCGTCGTCCTCATTTATTATAACCAAAACAATATTATAGTTTTTGTAATAATTAAATTATAAAAGTATCCGTTAGTTTAACTGAATTTTAGAGTATAGAATTATTATTTTGAATGTAAGAAACTGTTTTTTACACTTTTAGAGCTTTGGCGAATAACATAACGGACACAACAATGTTCTTTGATCACAATGCGTTTCACTGTTTCGGATGTTAGCCCAAATAAACAGAAAGGCATTTATTTTATATAAACTTTGTTCATTTAACATTCGATTGTTTGCTGATACAGAAATAAATTTTATCTAGATTTTTGTATGAATTCAAGATAAAACAAAGTGCAAAATTGTAGACAGTAGTTTTAGTAAGGCACATTAATAAGACTTTTTATAAATATAGAAATATGTTAAATCGTTGTCAGAGGCGTGCTTGTAAACTATATTATAATCCCTTTTCATTTCCTTACAGATGTGACAAAAACAATTCCAATTGGAAAGGAGCGTTTTGCTATTTTATCTCTCCCTCGATGCTATATTTTAGTATAATAATATTTACTGTGCATTTACAAAATATTTGGTGAATTGTACATTGTCAAATAAATATAAATACTTCATATTTGTTTCACAAAAAACACAAAAAAAACAAAAGCCTTAATTATTAATATAATTTATAAATTATTATCATCCATTCCCCATTCAAAAGTTGATAGCTAAATTATAAACGCATGCTGATATTATACTCTATTTTTCGTTAATTACCTAATTAATGATTATAAACTGGAATGTTAACTAAATAAAAAATATTACATTGTTCTTGAGTTATAAATGATTGATAAAATGGTTAAACAAAATTCGTGCTCACCAACACAACTTCTAGGCCCAGCGCTGAAAGGAATAAAGCTGTAATAATGACGGCCTTGAGAGTTCTCCGGTAGAAAGTTGTCCGGGTCAAATACATTAGGGTTCTTGTAATGTTCCGGATGACGGTGTATCGATAGCATTGGTATTACGACGGTGGTGCCGGCAGGCAGGACGTAATTGTTTGTAACTAAAAACCAGGTGTACCAATTAATACAATTTTATTGTAGCACACGCCACAAACAAACGTGACAGAATCGAACTAACATATATCCAACTTTTTACAGTTGTTGATTGGCAATTAGTTATTCTCATGATATTGTACATATTTCGTAATTTGTATTAACAAAATTCTCAAATTAATTATCTATCATTTACTTTTATCATTTTACCTATCTGGACATCTTCCTTAAGTTTCCTTGCTATGCCCGGTACAGGTGGATACATTCTTAAGGTTTCAAAATCACCCTCTCCAAATATTTCATTTGAAGGGTATCTGCAAATGTTGCTGGACGATCGGAGTCGCCGAATATTTCGTAAAGTTCATCATAAACTTTGCTTGAATATCCTGGTGAACGCCTAGAAGGCATAGAACAAAACTTGATCCGGCAGCAGTAGTGTCATGACCCTGAAGAAACGATAACACAGTAAAGCTTATCCAGTATGAAATTATGATCAAAGCCTATACTGAAAGAAGATTAATTAAACTACGATAGTAAATGGATCGATATAATTCTATGGCCTTAGATCAAAACTCTATAAATTATGCCACACACGGATCATAAACAATTTTTTCTTCTGTTGTTTCATTCAATGGTGAGACAATTAATTTTTTTAGCAACGAATTAATGATGAAAACTCAAGTAGAACTAACTATAAATAACTATATCTTTACCTCAAACATAATAGTGTCGACCTCCTCTTTTATCTCTTCGTCGCTAATGTTATTGACTCCGGTCTGTGCAGATTCAACCATCAAGTCTAAAAGCCAAACGTTTTTCGCTCCTGGAATTGAATACATCAAATAGATAAGACCATACTTATATGCATTCAAATAAAATTTTATATACTTTCCATGAACAATTATAATTGTATGGAATTTTAATGGGGATATACATATTTTTATATAATTTTGAGGGCAAACGAACAAGGGACGGGAACCACCAGAGAATTGGTGGTCACGACCATATGACCCATAGGAGTCACCAGTATGTTTGCAGCCTCTTGGGTGGGATAGAATATTTGACGGAGGGGACCTATGATAGAAAGAAGAGTGGGTCACCGGAACCCTTTCACTCAGCGGAACATAATAGCGGAAGGTGTCAATTCACGTCTGTGTAATATGAGAATGAAGTATCTCACCGATCAATGTCACATTTAACGACATCAAAAAATATGTGGTTATTTTTACCTTCCCTTATCCCTGTTTAAATCTCGCTTATGAATATTAATGTAATAATCAATATAATACCTTGTACTTCCATAAAAAATAAATGTCTTTTGTGTAAGAATAAGCTTTTTAATTTTTTATCAAAACCTCAAAATTATGATGTTATTACCAATGTCATTTTCGTCATTAGCATCCAGGTCATCACGGTATCCCTCGAATACGGCATCGGCTAAGGTTTGTGCACCGCTGACGTCATCGCTGCTCTCTGGCGTACGCATCACTCTCTAATGTAGGTGGGGTTATCCCTTGCGCTTTGTTTTTAAGTATGCTTCCTTTTGCTTTTGATGACCTGTCATAATATAAGCTGTTACTCATTTAAAATATGACTATAAAAGTATTTATAAAAAATAACTGTACCTTGCTCGTAAGCCCGTGAATTATGTTCAGCAGACTGGTTTGTAGTTTGAAGAACAGAAGTGAACCTGAACATAAAGTCTAAGCGGAGCCAAAACTTATAATGTCTCTGATGGATGATGTCGCACATCCTGAAACATGTTTCAATTGCGATTGTGAAACAAACATTATTAAATCACGTAACTGACTGTAAAAAATCACTCACTTCATCACGGCCATGGCGTAATCAGAAACCTGACTTGTCTTGAATTTTTCTATCGATACCCATCGCGGTTTCTAGAACAAACAAAAGTCTTAAATTTCTGATATAAAAAGAAGTTATCAAAATATTAGGTAAAATGTACAACATTCAAATCTAAGCTGTTGCACTTTGAAACCAAATGTAAATTTTGTTATTTTATAGCAAATGGGGTTTATAGTGACATTATACATAAGTGGCATTGCAATTATTCTGATTATAGGAACAATATTTTATTGCAGGATTATTTATGAATTGTGCGTTTTTGTTTTAAAAGTGCATTCATGTTGTTGTTTTGTGACTGAGTTATGGCACTCATGATGAACTGACGTCCTATATAATGTTTATGACAAATCATTCTCTGTTGAAAATATATAAATAAAACGTAAACGACCCGTGTCTGTACATTTAATATTTTTCCAAAAATAATTTAAACGCATTGTACTTATGTTATTAAGCAAAAATTGTTTTTAAAATTTTCGTCCGTTTCTCTGTAACTTTGTGCATTACAATTTTAGAAATGGCTTAACCAACTTGAATGCGGTTTTCACAAATGTATTGTAGTAAGCTTCTCGTAACATTTAGTATTTGTTTAAATACAATCAATTTACAAACAAACAAGTTATGTCAATCTTTTCTATAAGGACCACTTCCACGAATTCCTTTTAAACTCTCTTAACAAAAGTCCTTTTAGAATCAATTTTGTATTTCACATCCTCCTTTTAACTGTTATCGAGGCTTTAATTAAATAAAAAGCCTTTAATAGGAGGACATGAAATACAAAATTACTTTCAAAAGTGATTTTTTGTGTATTTATTGTAACGATAAAATTATTATAAACGTAAAAATATTATTTTGCGGCACTGATATATTTATTGATTTATCAAAGAAATTTAGCGATAAGTTTACATAAATTAATTTTTAACGACTTGTATAATGTCATCAATTGGGAAATAAAAGAATTACATTGTCGCCATCTTGAAATGTAATCATTTTACTACATAAAATATATAGCGAAGAGGCGTAATACGTAAAGCCAATATTCAGTAATATTGGCTTTTGCGCATACGCCAGTATCTAAATCGAAAAGTCTACATCGATGTATATTATCGAACTCAATGTCTGTCGGCCTGTCTGTCTATTCGTGCCGTCCGTTTATTGTGCTTTTCACGCTAACCACTAATCCGATTTGCATGGTTTTAGGATTTCGAGCCAAAATGGCAAGAACGGAACCTTTATAGTTTCATAATGTCCGTCCGTCTATCCATGTCACAGGCATTTTATTCAAAACTACAACGTATATTGATGAAATTTATAGTGTAGATGTTTCGTATAACCAGCTACTTAGTTTGGTAGTCAAATAACAAAATAAATATTTCTGGGGGCACTCCATGCATGTAACAGACCATACTTGTATTTGTATTTTGTACCATACATGTATCTTGTCACATAAACCAAATTATGGAATAAGCATCGATGGTAATGGTGAATCAAGTTGAAGAAACACAATTTTTAGAGATGCTTAATGAAAGCTTATGCTGAGTGAACATTGAGAGAAATATCAAGTGAATGTGCACATTATTGTAGATTTTAAAAAGATCTACAAAAAAGGCCTGAGATAGCTCCGAAAATATGTCTATTTTCGGAGGATGATCCACAACAAGCATTTTCATTTTTATTAATACCCAGTTGTCGACGGCAGGAAACGACTTTTGTCCATTAAAAAAGATGCTTTGATATAAATAAAATATAATTGTTCAAGTTACGAAACTAAAAACTATAGGGAAAAGCTAAAACACCTAAAAAACATTTAAATTAAAAACATTATTATTATTATTCGTCTCATGCTAATATATTCAAGTAAAATTTTACTTCATCAATTAGCTAAATTCCTCAGACCTAAGGGTACTCGAAAATACTACCATGTATGTCCTTCGATTTTATGTTGTTTTCGAATTGTTTGTTTTGTTTACGATTTATTCCAATTTTTTTAAGAACGTTTCGACCCTTAATCTTTAAAAAAAATATATTTCTTTCGAGAAGGTCTTTTCAATTTTTTCTTTCGCAATATGATGGCTACGAGTTGTACTTTCACGCCTAAAATTAATGTTATCTTAATTTTGTCGCGAACTAAAATATGTTTGGCCAAAATTAAAAACCGCCTTTCCAGATTGGTAGAGTCGAAATATTAACTAAAGTTGACAATTACTTAGACCGGGATCTATGGTTACAGGCTCATTTTAAAAAGCTTAGAGGACACTAACACACAACGAAAAAGGACAAAAGTGTGGATTCCATTAAAATGGATTTTAATGTCAGTGTCAACACATCGAGATTTTTTAGCAATAACAGCGTAAATGCGGCTAATTTGTTTAAATTTATATAAATTGTATATTAAGCAAATTACATGAAAAATTGTTTTACATGCACATGTACATTTCAATAAAACTAAATAGTTTATAATACATAAAACAAGAAATTGCAAATTGGTATTTAAAACTGTTTAAGTCATTTTTACAAAAATATGTCTTTTATAATATGTAATTTATTAATTCGAAAATTGTTTTGTCATCAGCGACACTTTTGAAAACAGGTTAAGTTAAGAGAACCTCCTATGTCGAGGGTTGCGCACCACTAAGGTACGTATTTGTGTTATGTATTTAAGGAAAAAAATTGGTATCGTTTTTTTTTCCGTTTGGTATCTTTAGCGCGAGACGGACTCGTGCTTCACCGTTTTTTAATGTTTGTTGATTTACTTTAGATTATGCATTGTAATGAATCAAGTAAGGCGTTTGTGAATTTTTATAGCAGAGCAAAAACAAGAAAAAAATTAAAAGACGCTTGTCGTATGAAAACCCCCTAAAATGTATAATTTCAGTATTTTTCCTATTTTAGGGATATCATTCAAAATAACATATCGTCGATTTGATATCAAAAGCCTATTAAAATAGAATAAAGAGACTAAAAATAATTCTGAATTCGATTGTATTTTTAGTCTGATGTGACTTTTTCGACATGAAAAAACTGATTTTGATGTCTTATTTAAAGGGACAAGAAATGCTCATGCAATTGGTCTCATGAGAATTTCAGTTTGAAAAAAAAATGAATGTTACGGTTGGTTGTAGAAGAAAAGTTTTATCAGCGATAGTGCATGAATTTGCATCATTTGTTAATTAAAAAACTTTTCTTGCATTGATAATATATAAATGATTATATAAATTAAACTCAGTTTAGATCACTAACATTACACAATACTGTTAATTTAAACTCATTCCATAAGTAATTATCATGAAATTAATAAATGTTTAAAAAGAGTAAAAAGTATTAAGAAAAAAAAAAATAGCTCCAGATAATTGAAATTTAAAAAATAATAAATAAAGCTTCACAGAAAATCATAATAGTTGGTATCGAAATTGTACGTTTTAAAGAATTGCCTCAATAGTATGTCGGCTGTGTGCGTATTATTAACTTTACACGTGTCAAAGTTTACAGTGTCTATTTTATTTTATAGTTTTTTAGTAATAGCTTCTTCATCATGTTTTTTGAACATAGATAATATATGTGTATACAAAAGAATATTATAATAAGTTTGTTCCAGAAAAGTTTTATTAGAGAGAGGGCTTGAATTAGGATCATTTTTTAATTAAAGGTTGATACCGTATAAAAAATTAAATCAACTACCGATTTCGTCGTGAACATAGGACTGTAATTTTAGATATATCGCATTATAAATTCTCGATAATTTAATTTTCAAAGATTATCTTTACCTTAAGACTGAGAAATGTAAATATAAATAAAAGTATTTTGTATTATCTAAGATAAAAAGAACCAACCTATTAAAAAAAGTGATTTCCATCGAGATTTTACTTTTTAAAACTATGTTTTCTTTAATCATGTGTTGTTTATATACGTATTTCATCACGTGGTGACGCCGCTTTCAGTTTTAGGTAAAGGTTACTAATTTACCTAACAGAATGTCAACAGTGACTTCGCTCATGTGGTCGTGGACGTCGAAGGTCTTGCCGATTTCGCTGCGCATTTTGTCCACGACTTTTCTGCTGTTTTGTTGAACACGCCCACGAAAGATTTGAGAATGTTGATATGGAAGGTTGGAGCGATCATTTTACGGTGGGAACGCCACTTTTCCCCTGAAATTGAAAACATATTAAAGATAATGCACACACACTCAAGCATTTCATATCTCGTATTGTATATAATTTTAGTAAAAATGATTTATTCTTATATTATTTGGTTTTCCAATATTAAAACGTTACCAGAGCTAATAAGCAATCCTTCTCCTAGCCATGGCTCGAAGAACTGGTATTCGGCCGACTTGTCGATGTGGATTTGGCTGCTCAAAATGACCTCAACATCTCGAGGTTCCATCAAAAACACGATCAACCTGGAGCCGAACCAGGCGCGGATGACACTGCCGTACTTTTCTACGTGTTGTAGTCCCAACTGCACAATATCTGAATCAATAAAAGGAATGGATCAATATAATGATCACTTCATAAATAGCATTAAATTCAAAAGTGCGGTCTGGAACTTGTGCGAACGTTATAAATGATAAGAGGCTGTCTACTTGTGATTTACGCTAAGAAATAATTGCGTACGGTTATAATATGAAGGTATGTACTGTCGACTTTCACCAGGCACGCTTATGGAGTCATGTACACAAAATAATCCTTAAATTTGAAAAACACTCCCGAGACAAGCAATTCCTCTAAAAGTAAAAGAAATAATACGTAGGTAACACATAAAATTATTATAACATTTAGGAATTGTAAAATAAAAAAAACGTATTTAGTTTTAAAAATGGAACTCTTTACCAATCTTATTATGTATATTGAATTCGTCTGCCATTTGCTTTTAAAACGTCAACATGACTACGTGAATAAATACTTTTTAGTGCAATGACTTTCGTTTACCATTTAAAGTAAGGAGAAAGTTATAACAGTCTTTGGTTGGCCTTTCATAATGAAGCCCTTGTTACTGTTGATAATTGGTTGAATGAGTTCAAACGTGGTCGCGCTAATCTGACGTGATCTGCGTGAAGGACGTCCATCTATGTTGACAACTGAAGACGATATTAGTGCTATGTGGTTCATGATAGAGACAAAATAATGACCTACTAGCAGATTAGCATAAGCTTAGACATCGGTACAAGTCAAGTGCACCAAATCTTTCTTAAATATTTAGCTGTCAAGAAGCTTTGTACTCGGAAGATACCTCATAGTTTTACCGAAGCTTAAAAATTCCCTCGTGTTAATTGGCGCCGTGAAATGATACAGAGATTTGCCTGTGGTGACTCAATTAATCTATGGAGCATAGTTACAGATAACAAAAGTTCGTGCGATGGACGGCCTATCTTGGGTATAAAAGTGTTAGGCATTACTGGGACTAGGTTGATAGACACTGTCTCTAAACGAAGTATTGCAGGTTCATCTTTATAGGCGCTATTGGTTAAACGTGGTCAAAAGTTCCGTAGCAGCAAAATAATAGTAAAGCTTGCTGACGGTTCTGTCAATAATATTAATGTTAAAATTGCGGACGTAATCGTCACTTTTAAGCATTTAAATATTCCTATGATGTTTATTATTTTTCCTAATTCAAATAATAACGAAACTTTATTAAGTGTGGATTTTATGTAAAGCCGGCTTGATTATTAATCATTCTACAAATGCATGGTTGACAGCTGATCGAACTCACGACATTTACCTTCATTAGGTGTGAAACTGCTGTACAAAACGATCGAATGTGCTTCTACGGATGTTTTGAGAATTGAAGAAGGTGTAATACTATCCCCGCCAGAAAGAGATGATCTAGCCCGACTACTACAGGAATATCAATATATTTTTACACAAAGGGGAGGACCGACGCAGTTTACGGAACAGCGAATTGATATCGGTGATCACCCTCCTGTTGCAGTAACGCCCTATTGCGTAATTCCTGCCAAGAAAGCCATAATGGAGGTGTTACAGGATAATTTGTGTGAAAGCGTGATTGAAGAGTCTGAATCTCTATGGGCTGCACCAGCTTTACTAGTACCAAAGAAGGACGGTATTTTTCGATTTTGCGTCGATTACCGACGGCTTAATGTCGTTACAAGAAGTGACTCATTACCCGTTTCCTGTCATTGATGAGTACGATAGACCTCAAATGTAGGTACTGGCAAGTGGAAATTAGGAGTGAAGATCAGGACAAGACGGCTTTGTGATACCTTTTGGGATATATTTACGTGCAGTGTGTGACCGTTTATGTGTCTTTAACCTTCATGCTAACCGCACCAAATGTATGTTTGCCAAAGAAATTGTTAAATACCTGGGTCGCACTATTACACCTCAAGGTATTGCACCAGATCCTGATAAGATCAATGCTATTGTTGACATGAAGGAACCTACTATTGTAAAACATTTAAAATCATTTCTACAAAAATGTTCCTGGTTTAGGTACAAATTTGTTCCAAACTTCTCTCAAATTACTCAACCCTTAACTATGTTAACTAAAAAAAATCAGTCATGGAAGTGGAAGGAAGCTCAGCAAACCGCGTTTTATGAGTTTAAAAGGTTGCTTACTTCCCCTTCAATCTTAATAAAATATAATATGACTTTCCTTGCGTTCTCCGCACTGATACGAGCGATTACGTTTCTGGGGCAGCTTTGCTTCAGAGGGAGACTTCTCATGACTAGCGTCCAATTGCTTACGCCAATCGCCTGCTTACCTCAGCGGAATACAACTACTCTACTACGGAGCGCGAATCTTTGCAGTGGTGTGAGCCATGGAAAAGTTCCGAGGCTTTATTGATGGAGTGCCAATGCTATAAACCAGATAACTTAAAGATGATGGGACTATTGCAAACTCCAATTCCGGCACAACGTTTCGAAGTTGTAGCTGTGGATCTCTTCGGTCCATTGGCTAAGGGACTTAAAGGTGAACGTTGAGTTATGATTGTGGAGGACACTGCTAATAAGTGTATAGAGTTGTTTTCACTAATTGATGCTACCGCGGAAGCTTGAGCTAAAGTCCTCATTGTAGAGGTTTTTATGGTTTGGGGTTCTCAGACGTATGGTGTCTGACAATGGCGTGCAATTTGTTGCGGATGTCATCCAAAAGGCTATGTTTATATTAGGCGTGAAACAAAATCTGATTCCTTTATATTATTCTGAGGCAAACCCGGTGGAGAGGAAAAACCGGGATTTCAAAACACAGCTGGCAATTTTCGTCGGAAGATATCACAACCGATGGCCGAAGTCTTGCCTTTCATTAGGTTTGCAATGAATACAGTATTAACTAAAGCTACACTGAAAACTCCGTCATATCTTACCTTTAGCCGTGAGCTACGTTCGCCACTAACAGCTCAAAGTGACCTTCGTTCTGTAATAGAAGCGGAAAATGATATACCGCAAATCACATCCTACCTTTTGAAGCTTGTTTGAGACTCTTCAGAGTAGTAAAGAAAGCGCTGAGCGGCAGCAAGACTTGCGTAAATCTCTTGAGGATAAGAGTCGACGGGATGACACCCTTATTGTCGGCGACTTGATGCTCATGAAAACGCACGTTCTCAGTAGTAACGCAAAAGGAGGGAGTTCCAAGTTTGTATCTAAATGTGACGGTCCTTACCTTATCAACAAAAGGGTCAGCCCGACTACGTATTTGTTGGCTTATCCAGGGAAACTCGCTGAGCCCATCGGGGGAATGCATGTTCTTAGGTACCGGAACCAGTCGTGCGAAACGACGTCGAGGTCGGCCACGTAAACTACCTATTATACAGTAAACCGTTTGACTAGGTGTGAGGACACTCCACTAGTCAAAACTGTAGCGCGCGTCCACTATTTCTTTAAAATGCAAAAAAAAAAAATCATTGATATACGCTAGGGAAACTTCATTACATTTCGAGTCGGGAGCCGTTAAAAGCCGACCGCCGTGCGCCGAGTCAGTCTCAGCCCGCACGTCACGTGTACGGTTACTGTGGAATTTAATGTAATTATATAATTTTAAGGTGTTTCTAAATAATATGTTTGCGTGTGCATTAAACTGATTTTTTTCTAATCTTTGTGTGTCGTTCTTAACTGATGAACCCACCATCGCACGCTGCAAATATTTAATTGCACGCAATATTTTTTTCTGTAGACTACCTATATATTAAAGCCAGCTTGATTTAATTATTAAGGTTCTATTTACTGACGTGAATATTAGGACGGAAAAATTTTTTCGTATAAGATGCTGCAAGAAATAAGAAGTTGCAGTGAAATTTATTTGGTTGTGCTCTTTATATCGGCTATTTTTGATACCATTAAATTTAAAACATTATATAAAAAGAATAATTAAAATTAAAATGGTGACCCGCCATTTTTTATTCTTTTCTGTCCACCAAAATGACTGAGCCTAATGTAGAAATTCGATAAATTTTAAAGTTTTATTAAAAACATGGAAACATGGGACACAAGCCGTGAAAAAATTTGTGACGTTTAAGGATCTAGTACAGTGTCGGAAAGAGTACTTTTAACGACATAGCTAGAGACTCTACGGATTGGTCAAAACAGTTTTGACCCATTTGAGAAAAGCTAGATATATAAAAACACTCGATAGTTGGGTACCAAACGAGCTCATTGAAAGAAATCTAATAAACCGTGTACTCGTTTGCAATTCTCTATTGAAATGTAAAGAAATCGAACCGTTTTCGAAAATATTGATAACTGGTGATGAAGAATCGATTATCTACGACAAGAATGTGCGAAAAAGATCATGGTCAAAAGACAAGCAAGCTCCATAAACGATAGGGAAACTCGGATTAACTCGCAATAAGTCGATACTACATGTTTGGTGGGTTTGGTAGAGAATTATTCACTATGAGCTTTTATTGCCAGCCAAAGCCATCAATTCGTATCTCTACTGCCAACAAATGATGAGACTCAAGCAAGAAGTAGAAAAAAATGCCCAGAATTGATCAAAAGATAAGAGTTGGCTTTTCACCACGATAACGCCAGATAACACATATATTTAGCCACTTAGTAAATATTGATGGAGTTGGGTAGGGAATTGTTAATGCATCCACTATATAGTCCTGAACTTGCATCCCCAGAATTACATCTGTTCCGGTCTCTTCAGAATTCTTTAGGGTGTGTTAAGTTACCATCAACATCAAGACTGTCAGAACAACTTGTCGCAATTTCTTGATTAGAAGTCCCAAAATTTCTACCGTAATAGGATTATGTCACTACCTACACAGTGGCAACAAATTAATGAAAGAAGTAGAATAAACATTTTGAAAATTTTTGTTTACAATGTTTCTCAAATAATTTAATTGATTTCAATCAAGTTCACTGCATTTATATTATATCAGGAATAGAAATGGAAATGGTTGATTCAATAGTTTAGACATAAATAAATTAAATTAAACTTTTTTTTAAAACCTATCAAAATTTTATGTCATCAATTTATATTTTACTTAATCATTATTGTAAGTACAGTCAAACATCTATTGAATACCAAAAAATGATTTTATATAACAAAAAGAAAATAAATAAATTACTTTTCAGTATGACAAAACAAAATGCACAATACATACAGCGAACATTTTTAAACAAGAGCCCGTCATCTGCGCCCTCTTCTCTCGTCATCTTTACCTTATCAACAGTTCAAATTTTGCCAGGAAGAAGGGGCCCTATTAAGATAATGTTATCTGACGACCGTCAGTGTAGTACAACAGACTCCCGCTTTGGACCAAAGAAACGCATTCCTGTTTGTACCGTACACGAAGGTGTTTCACAGGATTATTAATATTGGTGTGCGGGGTACGTTCACGCTTCCGCTTACAATCGGAATCACAGGAGCCGGAGGGCTTTCTGTATCGTCCCTATTGTATTATGGAACTTATGGAATTTTTCCACGGTTTCGTCCATTTTTCCAAGGAGGCAGAGCACGCATGTGGCAGGACTGGCGACTTTAACGATTTCATACGGCTTTGGGTTAAATTTACTCGTTATTCCTTTCGAAACCTTACTCAAATGACGAGTCACGTGCTCATGACTCATTGTTTGAGTAAGGTTTTGCTAAACGCATTTGCCTATTGTATATGGCTGTGAGGCATTTGCTTCTTATCTTTGTATATTTTACGGTGATTCTATTCCTTCATTATTATTTTCCGAACATTATACAAATCGCGCTCAAGTTGAAGTATTAGTAATTATAGTAAGTTTAAGTATGAGGCTGCATGAGAGACATAGTTTTTATTAGCTACAATTGTACGAATATCGTGTTGTAACTCTACAGGACTTCTCAATTCTCTACTGAAACTTATGTTCGTTGGAGTCTCTTCGGTAGCTTGAGTTATAGCATTGTTGCACATGGCTATGAAAAACAGCTACATACAACGTACGGTATGAGGCATTCGGTCTCAGTCCCCATGATTTAGAAATGACATATCCAAGATATTTGACTCGTTTTCGAGTAAAAACACTTTTATGTCAGCTCGCACGAAGATTAAAAAGCCTTAATCTTTCGAAAACTACACGTAAAGCGGCTAAGTGCTTGTCAAAATTATCAGATATGACAATAATCATCATCTAGATATGCCACTACAGTAACGCCATTGAATCCAATTCGAACCCTACCTATCATAATTCGACAACAGAAATGTCAAATGGCTTGCTGAATACCGTCTTCTCGTGGTCGCCTTCGTAAACTTGCCTGCACTCAGATTTTAAATTGATTGCGCTTATGGACGTTCGTTGTTAATTGCGATAACTTTCTATTAATAGGGCATAACGGACTGACTGGGTCACATTATTAAGCTGGTGGTAATCTACGTAGAATTGATGTGTCCATTTCTTTTAGAAACAAGAACGATGGGACGTGACGAATCTGACTCACATTCCTCTACAATTCCATCGGCAAGTATACTGTCAACCTCTTCTTTACGAATGTCTTTTCGGATGTATCTGGTGGAAATGCAACGAATTTGAATCATTCACACTCGCTACCTCCTTATACGTTGTAATCTTATCGACTAAGGCTTCTACGGTGTCGCCATGTGTATCAATGGTCGTTAAATCGCACCGTGTACTTAGCAATGCTTCCCTGCTGTAGAACACACCACGCTGAGGCTGTTACATGGTCAGTAGACGTTCACACATGGATAATGGTGTGTTTTACAATGTGGTCAGAAGAGAGAAAGAGAGGTGAATTCTTCACGAGAAGTTGTAAAAGACGAGCCATCACTATGAGCTCTTAAGAATGGTGTGCGCGTGTCATTCAAAACTGCGGCGGTGGTAGCGGTGGCGACGCGCGTACCCATGCCTTCACAGCTATCACCGACGCTTTCACAATTTCTTGGGGATGGTCCAGTGTGATTGTTGTCCGATGAAATGGCTGCTTATGTCATAGTTTTAGGTATATTTATGTGTATAAAACCCATGTTCGGCCTCACTTTTGGCGCCAAATTTATGTGTAGGTACCATTAAACATCTACTGAATACCAAAAGAAATTTTACACGACATAAAAAATAAAGAATAATGTTTTAATATGACAAAACAAAATGTGCAATACAGACAGCGAAAATTTTTAAGTGAGAGCCGTCATCCAAGGCCTGTCATCTCTACCTTACCGACAGTTCGCATTTTGTCTGTAAGGAGGTGCTCTATTGAGGTAGCTCCATCTGACGGCCATGAGTATAGCGTTCCAATATTAATTTTTATATATCAATTTATATAAATAGTTTGCATTATTATTTTCAGAAATGGCTCCACTTTTTTAGTCCCTGAAAACCATATGATCGAATTCAAATGGTTTTTAGAGACTAAAAAATCGGTCTAATCTTAGTTTTGTATTGAAATTCGTTTTTGTGAGTTTTCACAATCATAACACCGTTAACTTCGTAATAATTTGTAAGAATCAGCAACGGTACAAGAATACCGCAGTTAAAGGTTTTGCTACTGCAGTCGACTATAATATTATTTGTGATTATTTTTCCAATATTGTATTTTGTTATTCGTGACATTTTTAAATATAAAACAATAATAAATAATAAGTTAGCAAATAAATAGAAACAATAATATATAAATTGTTTTCTTGTAGTTGAAACTGTTTAGTTTTTATAATCATTACTTTGAAAGTTTTTCTTACAAATAATATTGAACATATTTTTAAAGGTTTTTGATGATTTTGGCAGTTACAAAATTAATTAAAAGTAGATTTATTTTAGACATTGTACTTGTATTGTGCGTAGAATTCGTTCTTCCAGTACTGAATTAGTTGCTCAAAAGATTACATACAGCATAAAAAACTTACGTTCAGGTTTCACACCCAGTGCTAGGAGAGCGTTCCCAAATATAGGTAAACTTATAGGACCTGGAATCTTATTACCCATCTTGTGCATTCTAGACTGTTGTTGCTGGAGAGAAACCAAAGCACAGAAGTAACCAAAAGCGACAGATGCAATACCAACGACACTCAAAGATTCATTTTGTACCTCATCCACTGTCGACATCATGATCTATAAAAGAAACATGTAGCTGTCACCAGTGTTGAAAAAAAAGTATAAGACCAACGGTTCTGATTGCACTCTGAGGCACTGAGAAATGCATTGATTACATTTAAGATGAAAATTGATTGACCAATGTTGCCAAGGTCAGAACTCAATTATATTAGCTCTGTGACTGCGAAAGAAACGCGTTGACCACTTCCCCACTAACTTTCGGTAGTTGGAGTAAGATAATATTATATTATTTGTGAATATAAAATAAAATTAAAATCGAAGTAAATGATGCATCGGAAACCAATATTATAATAATTATTGATTAATTAATAAATCTTAATCATTATATTAAATATTCTATAAGTAATAGAAAGTTACTTACGGTTATAAAGATAAATAAACAAGTATAAAGTTACAATGATGACTAGCCAATAGTAGTGATCACTTGCAAATATTCGAACGTAGTACGCATTATATATAGTTCGTCAAGTTTTTGTGTTAAGGTTACATCACTTATTTAAGAGGAAGATTACAATCCAGTGTTAGAAATTTCATTATTTTATAATAAGAACGGTGAGTTGGGACATGTTTAAACTGAGACTTAATGCATTCGTTGATCGTTCTTTGAATTTAATAGATGAGGGGTTGTCAATAAAAAGTGAGAATAAGTATAGTGTTGGTCACTTTTGTTAAATGTCATATTAGTGTTCCATATATCCTTTTAGCATAATACACTTGGTATATGTTTTCTCTAAGCTGAAAATTCATTTTTAAAAAAAACCTTTTCAACCTGGTCACTTCAAAATTCATATACTGCAGCAACTATTGCTATCTTTGAATTTCTGTCAATTTATATACTCATTTAACCTTGAAAATAGGTAGATATCATTAGGGGTAGGATCGCGTGAATATGGAGAATGCTTAAGTACTGAAACCAGCATCTCTGATTGGAGCCATAGCAACAGCAAACTTAAGAGCAGAAGCGTCTAGGTAATTAATGGAACACAACAATTATTGCTAATTTGCCTCGCAGTTTCTTTCGATTTTTGTTTTTCATTTTCTTTATTTTTTCTGCATGCGAAGAATTCATAACAGTAATTAGCGGTTGAGATACTCTATCAAGACCACCCTTTTACTATCATAAAAAAGGGAGCTTGTAATCTTTCCAACAGAACGACTCGCCTTAAATTTCTTAGTGGTTGGAGATGATGGGTTTTACCAAGTCATAGACTGTAATTATATTTCTGGATCGTGATGGGGAAGCTACGTTTCACCCATAGTTGTAAATCGAGACAAAAACTATCACGATATTGTTGTAATAGTTCCGAAGAAGTTCGAGAAATGTTCAGCCTGGTTTGTTTTTGTGCATCAATAAGAATTCTGGGGACTCAGCACGAGAATGTTTTTTCATCTCCAAATCTTCGTGAAAAATGCTGTACAGACTACTAGTCAAAATCTTTGGTTTTACGGCTATAAAACGATCTGCTAAGACTTTTTTTTCTATTTCTTCGATCATTACTATTGTTGGGCGACTAGAGCGAGAGTTATTTTGGTGGACGTCCGTCCACGTTTAAATTCGCGCATCAGGGAGCATTTGTGAAATACAGTGTATTTGCTCCTATCCTGTAAGGCTTGATTAACTCGTTCTGTAGTGAATTTTTTAAGCACAGATACTTCATTGATGTTCGTAATTCAATTATTCTTATTTATTATTTCTATTTTTAACAACACGGTATGACAGACTGCAAACTTCCATTAAAAAAAAAACCAAAGATATTGTAGTGTTGAATTATAGTTCATCTTTACCAGCATTTCAAAATATCCCAAGAGTTTTGGTGTTATGGTCGGTTGTACTCCCAGTCCTATCAGCTTATTTGAGCTTTCCTGTTCACCCATGGCTGTTATTAAAGTTTATTCATTACAAAGCCATTCTCGTAGATTAAACTTGGCATCTATATTAATTTTCTTAATTGTTTATTCTAATTCAATAGCTTGATCGCAGTTGCTATAACGTCATCCAGATATACTAGACGTAAGTCTCCGGTTGATCCTACAAAACCTGATCCATCAGTAGTTCAAAGATGGGAAATAAATCTTGGCTCATTGCGCCGTAAAATTTTAGTTTTACTCTAAAATTTCCACATAATAATAAACATAAGATCAGTTGTTATGGTAATTAATTCATTATGTTGTTGGAGAACCGCGAGTAGCTGAATAAAACTATTATTAAACTGGAAATTACTATCAAGTACAGTGTTTGCTGCAGACTCGTCGTATATTCGATGCAACAGACAGAACAGATCGGTTGGTTTAATGTAGACTTATATTGAGAGGGTTATCAAGGTTGTCATTTTCGTATTAAATTACGAGCGAGAAGAAATACATAATATGCGCAACAGCGTATGCGTTCACACTGGTAGTGTAGACCTCAGGTCCATTAAGTACGTCTTTGAAATGCAAATGATTTTGTTGGTACTCTGAAGAAGCGAGGCACGTAACTGCTATATCGGTTGGCCAACTGGGTATTTATAGAGCAACAAAATGTCAGGACTTCGGTAATGCTTTCGTTAGCTCGGAAATGACTCGGCGAATCCATGCATTGTAGATCATAATGACTAGGAAGCTTAAGAAGAGGATTTATTAAACAGTAAAACGAGTTATATTCTTGAAATATTTTTAGTGTGTGATATTGAACCCTTAAGAAGTAAATTTAAATTAACATTACGGAATCATTGCATTTTATTCTTCGAACCTCGGTCATTGTATTCAGATTAATTATGTGTAAGAAAAGTCTCAGCAAAAATAGAATAGATTCGTGCAATGTTTAGCAGAGTATGTGACATTGGAATTAAGTTGAAGTTAATTGAACTGAGTCATAAGTCTGGACACTAGCTTTCTGTGGAAAATGAATAAATGTTTATTAGTCATCATGAATTTACTACTTAAGTTTCTTAATGATACATGTTTACGACTATACTTTTATATTACTCAATTAGTATAGAAGACAGGTCCTGCTAAAGCTAATAAGGTCCAGTATGTGTCACAAGTCTCCAGGACTTCATGTTAGCGGGAAGGTATTCGATATCTTCAAGAGCTAGTAAGGATTCGGCGTCTGCTAATATTTAAACATAAGCCTAATTAACATACTCATTAGTCATATACAGACTTTGTAACAGTTGTAGTGAAATGTCAAAAGATTGACATCGGCAATTTATTTTGCTACGTTTTCACTGATTCACTTTCTCATCCCTTTTATTTGTTTGTTTGTTTAGATGGATTTTCGCAATTTGAAACTGAATTCCCAATGGGCTAGAGATTTGAAAGTTTGGACATAGCAGAAATGGATAACAATGCAATACAAGCCCATAAATGAACGATATCGAGTAGCACCTTGCCGCCGCTACCACATAATAAGTGTATGATAATCTGATCTCAGTGGTTTCTCTTCACAGCACACAATGCAAATCGTTTTATTGACTTGTTGAGAGTGTAATATATGGGAATTTTTCATCGATTTTGATGAAATTATACAAGCAGTTATTTATTGTGAACTACCATTTAATCACGTAGAGATTACGAAAAAAAATTTAGAGAACTTTTGCGTAAATAAAATCGAGTGGCGACATTTTTTTTAAATACAATTCATTGTGTAATGCATTGTTCGATAACGAAAAAAAAATTAGAGAAGCTTTGCATACATAAAATCGAGTGTCGACATTTTTTTTTTTAATTGAATTCAATGTGTAATGTATTTATTATTGGATAGGTAACACTAAAAGTTCTTAAGTATTTCCTTTGAGGTGTACATTTTGCGCTTCATTAACTTTCAAAATTGCGACCTTTTTACATCCACCATTTATCTTTTGGACCATGTGTTTGAAAAAAAAACAAAATATAAATAACAAGTGTTCAAAAATAAATTAAAAGAAAATCATTACTACATTTTTTTTAGTAAATTTTTTATTTTCCGTGTATGACTTACATGTACGGCACTATCTCTCTACGATTCTTTAGAGATCCTAATAAAACTTAACACACATGTTCTATGGACGATTATAAAGGTCGAGTTCAAATTTGAGCCAAAACGGTCAAATAGTTTAGAAATTAACGTTTTTAAAATTTTGAAAATCTGAAAATTACATATTTCATATGTAAATAATTTGATCAATTACATATCATATGAAATAAAATGAAATCTACTTCAATTTCAGCTGACGAATGGCCTTTTTTATTCATTAGATTGACACTGCGCATCGTATATCATTGTGCGTCACGACATTGACTGTTAAAACAACAAATTTGCAAATAAAGAAGCAATTTATTGGATTTTAATTCGTCAATGTAAATCAATTGTTGCAATGAGGTCAAACGAAAATTTACGTTGTTAAAAATGGTCGTAGGAAAACTATTCCTTGAAAATAACTATTTGTCTAAAAAGCCAGATATTACGCTAAGTACTTGAAAAATTTTCGAGATCTGTTTAAAATTAAAAACAATATCTTGAGGTATCTCATTCTCAGAACATAAAGAGATTATATTTTGTGATCTTATTCGTCGTGACTGACCACTTTATTTATTTTTTCATTAAATTGAAAGTTTAAATTACAAGCAAGTATTGTAATTTTAATTGAAATGCTGTTAAAATCCTAAAATTGTCTCTTTTATACCACAGATTGATTGGTCTTCAAAATTTAATTGTGTAAGCAAAACAACATGGACTTTTCAAATTAAAATTTCCTATCACATTTTTTATGAGAGAAATTAAAATATTCGGTCTCGCTGGAAAATTAATTTGCAATGAGAAAATTGTCCCGGAATGATTTTGTACGATTTCAAATGTCGACTAAGACCCTAAGAATTATTGGAACGACTGCGAATGGCTTTCAAAGGCAAAATCTCTTCTTTACAACTGTTTGTTTACAACGTAACTATAACGTTTAAGAGCTGAGTTCGACGGGCAAAGAGAAAAGTGTTATTATGACATCTTTTACGGAAGAAATCGTGCTGGCAGTGAAAATTTATTTCAAGAGAATTCATGAATTACTCTTGAAAACAATTCAAAATATACTACAGATTATATCGGGAAGTGTATATGAAATTTTGCATGTAAAAGGGTACTGTCACACTAAAGTACCCTCAGTTTGATGAAGGCTCGGAAGTAGTTTCGGGTAGAATGGTGCCGTGACATGATGGAAAGATTTGAACCAGGCTCGTCTCAGGGCTACTGTGATATTTGATTCCAATTCTGGCTGATTTCATGCTTACAACTGGTCTGGATTCACGTTAATAATCAATTTCATTGTTATTTTCTATTCAACACAAGTGAATCGCGTATTTTTTCATATAAATTTATATCTTCATTAATATTATCATATTTTATTTTTCGTAAATTCTGAACAGAAGTGATAAAAAGAATCACACAATTTTAAGAATTTGTGCAGTAAGATATATATTAGCTACAAATTTCGTATAATAAATACATATTTTTTTAAATTTTCAACAAAATTTCATTTTAAATGATTTATTTTGAGGGATTTACTTTTAAAATAAATCGCTAGAAAAATTTTCTATGAGGATAGTGAGATTAGTTCTGTGAATCACTTGAATACTTAATAACCGGGTGTAGGTTTAAGAAATAACTGATCATTTTTACGCCCAGCAAAGTCGTGCGGTTTTACAATTATGATTATACGTAATACTTGTATTATTGCGTAGAATTAATTGTGTCCGGATTCAAATCTCGTACAGTCTCGTCTCGTAAGGGAACAACATACCCATATTACATGACCGTCACGGGGGGTGTTCAAAATACCACGTTTGGTCTCAGGACGGAGAGGGCTTAAGGTTTCATCACGTAGTCAGAGAATTCTCGCGATTTTTTGGTGATATATTCAAACTATGGCGCGCAGCGTTCAGCACTTTTTTAAACTCACAGATGGCAACACTAACGCAAATATGCCGGGATGCCAGCTGATTTAAAACTGATAGTTTTTGTACTCATTCAAAGTATTCTTCTTATATATATTCTATTTGTACTAAAACGTGAGCACCTGTTACAATATGTTCTTATATAAGTTTTTTCTCCTTGACTATATTAACTTTCTGATAGAAAAAGAATGATTTAAAATCATACTTATGAATTACTACGTGAAAACTATAGGGGGCTGGGGAGTCGTAGCATATGCTATGGTTGGTTACCGAAGGGAGGGACGGCGGTAAAAAATTGTAAAATATGGGTCACGTAATATGGGTATGTTCCCTAACATGTGCGATTTTATTGTAACGTACTGTTGTTGAATTCATTTTATTCAGAATTTTGTGGGTTCTCATATGAGTACATGTTCCCTTATCAGGTTAAAGCTAATTATTCTGACTGTTTGATTTTCCACCTCATAAATCATGAGCCGTAGACCTACCACCTGTGATTTGAAACAGATAATGAAGATTACTATTTTAGAACTTAAGACGTTCAAAGAGATTTTTGATTCTCTTATATGCGAGTGCTACGATCACAAACTTGAAATTAGATCTGTTATAAAAGTTGTGACACCAAATTGAAGGACGAATAAGCCGAAATGGGCATTAAATATAATGACTTAAGTGGTCAGCGCGATAACTTGAAAGGAATGTTAAGCGAAATAGACGACTGTCAAGTGATCACTGCTCCAAGTAGCAGGTGTTTAGGCGCATAAGCTGCTCTTTCTTATAAAATTGGGACGCATAAATTACAACATCACTCAGATTTACGTAAAAGTGGATGTGGTGATCAAGTTGTGTGACTGACTATTGGACAGTAAAGCACGAACAGACACACAGAAAACTTGTATTTATTTCAATAGTGGAAATATTGTTAAATTAATAAGTTAATGACATGCTCTATCATATTACTTGTAACAATCCCTCTTTCTATCACTGCGAAGCTTGTCCACTTGCGTATGAGCCCTCGTGTACTTTTTCCTCCCTCACACTCTCTACTACTTGTTCTATTATTTTACGCTAGCTCAGATTCTTATATTCCACAATTCAATTTCGACTACAACGGGAACCCACTTTCGCGAGACGAGCACGGAGGCTGGATGCCTGACGTGCCACCTACACCTAGGTCCGCTATATATATATTACAGGGTATGTAATTAACTTATTGACTAGTTACGAAAAAAAAACAAATCGGAAAAACATAATTTAGAATTACATAAACCTGTAAAATTTTATCAATAAAAACTTGTTGACAAAAATTTTACAAATCTGTTCATACAGATGTAACATTTGCAAGATAATTTAATAGAATTTACCGCACAAGTTGAGTTTCGTAATTTAAATTGAAATATAAACTCAAGTTTAAATTATTATCAACACTCTGATCAAACTTATAGGTAGGTAGTATATAGTTGCGACTTAGCATTTTTTTCTTTTTTAATTAAAAAATCAACTTAAGAGAAAACATCACTTGAAAAGGCATTGACTGTGCTTAAAGATATGGTTAAAGAAGTGTTTAAAGCGGAATGAAAATTGTGTTTTGAAAATTAATTTAGACATATGAAAATTTATATATATGCCAATGGAAATGAAGTTTAAAAGAGGTGATAAAAAAATTATATTTTTTTTTATCCGTATAAACAAGCGTTTGAGTTTTACGTTTAGTGTGTATTAAAATAATAGATTACAGTTGAATACATGTTTGAAATAATAGGTGAATAAATGTAAATATGTATTTTTGTTTAAATATTTATGTATTATTTAGTTCATAGTGTGTACGTGCAGTTCTTGCTAGATGGTTGCCCCTTACGTATTTTTGGCTGGTATTTTTGTATTGAAATAATGACACACGTTGCATTCTCGTTGTTAACATTGCCTATATCTTCCTTCCATACTGCCCTCCCTTTCCATCTCACAAAGTAGTACCAATCGAACCGAAATTCACAACGGATTTTTGCGAACTCCGCACCCGCGCCGCTAAACAAAATTTTAACTGAGAAGAGGAAGAGGTGGTGGCCATTCGAAGGATATCGAAGTACTAAAGGTGAGTTCCTTTTGTCTTTTACCTTTTTTTAGTATGTCATTTTTGTGATACGAAATTTTTGCAACCAGCTCAATTCGCCGCAACACTAGATATTGACGAAAATGCTAGACAAAGATGTGTTCGTTCTGAAAACGCAAGTATTAGTGTGAAACGCTATAGGTTCTCATTTCTCAATCAGCACACAAGGGCTTAGGTGCAGGTTGATGATGACCCATCAAAGGAACTGCTGCTGAACTAGGTCCTGTGAAGAGATTAGACGATTTCTTGTTTGGTGAATATATGACGTCGGTGGTGATATAAGAGTCGTGGGTCACTGTTGCGACGGTAACAAGTGGCCTAGGAAATCTCATCGTGGATATCTAAGGGCAGACTGATTTCAGATGTCAACTTCCAAAGATGACTGAAGCAAATAACTGTAATATTTAACTGTTTGGAACAAATAAGACAATTAATAAAAAGTAAATGTTCTATGGAATAAATAAGCAGTTAACAGTGTTAAAAAGATGCAAAGTTGCTAGACAACCAGGCTCGAGTGTAGCGTGCAAGTAATGCTGCAACAGAACTCTAGCAAGCGTAAGTAAGCGTAAGTTTCATGGTTTTATTGTTACATGAGGGTTTTGTCACGGCACTGTAGAGCCACGCCTTCATGCAACCTTGATTCAGGTTTTACGAGCTTAGAACTTAAGTCCTGCACGTTAAAAATGTAGCTTGGAAGCCGTTAACGACCGTTTTCACCAATGCGGCACTTTTTTTCCAAAAATATAACTTCTTTTAAAAAATAAAATTCTGAATATTTTCTACATTTTACTGTGTATTAAATTTTTTCACTGTGTATTAAATTTTTTAAACGCAGGCGACACCTATGCCGCTCCTATATTGCCCGATCCATTAAGAAGGATCGAGCAACATATCGTTATTACCATATAAAATAAATAGCTCTGTTTCGTCCTGGTGTATTTCATACATCCACTTGATATTCAATTGTTAAGCTGAAAATATTTACTTAATCTATAAATGTGTAAAAGGCATGATTTTAAAATAAAAATAAATCGATCTTAATTTTTAAAGTATAAAAAGTTTGAAATTGTTATATTTATTATAATCTTATAAACTTACTTCATTATTGATAACCAGGTTTCTATGGACTCCAAAACACTTTTGTTGATGAACATCAACTGTTTACCACGTAATTGAAAATATGACTTATGTGAATGTATATAATTAGAAAGTGTTTAATGTTAGAGGAAATATATATGTTAAACCACTTATGAATTTATTGCTTATGTAGAAAAATACAGTAAATTTAAAAAAAAGTAAGTTACTTTGGATGGTCTCCACTCCCGAAGCTCTATTTTGAGTCTGAAGCCGTCGACGCGCTGTGATTTGCGAGCTTTGAATTTTTCTTTCAAACCTATCAAATGAAATATCAAAATTAAGGGTTTTTTACAGACTGAAGAGGGTATAAACGCTGCGGGTCAGGGGGGTGATGACAGCGCTATTCTGATTGGGTGCTGGTTCAAAATGAAGCTTCCTTTTTCTTTCAGGTGAAGCGGGCGTTACTGGGTTGGCATTAGATGTTTACGGTCCGAGCGGTGGCTTGTAAGTGACTGACTAAATTTTTTTATGATTCTCCCCGTGCGAAAGGGTGGGGAAGGAGGAGAAATACCCATTATGGTCCGTTCATGTGCCCGGTGACACCTTCATCTTAAACGCGGCCATTTCTGCATAGTGATGCCGTCAGCGCGTGACTGCCCTATGGGTGCTTTTAAGTGGGCGCCTCGGCATAGGAGGTCATGTGAAGTTTACAGCACAGACTGAAACTTCTAAGGGGGAACTCCGGGAGGCGCTGGAAGTGCACCGGATTAATGACTTCTAAAAGTCGTGAATGAGGTAACTCCTACTCCTAGCCAATAGCCATCTTTTTTAATTCAATAAGCTTTTCCCCCTTGACGGTGAGATCGTCGGGCGGATCTATCAGGACATTCCGTGGTCTTCTACAAAAATGATGGGGAGGTGGCTCGTATGAAAACGGCCGAAACTAATAAGGGATTCGGATGGCTATTCGCTATATCGAAGAAACGTTCTGATGCGCCCTTCATATATTTAGAAATATTTGGGAGCTCTAGGTCCCGGGTGAAAATCAGAGTTTTTACCGTACCATGGTGCGTCAGCTCTTCTACAAAATTTATTTTGCACTATTTGTAGATCATATAGTATGGGGTCGTGGCAGAGCAAAACTGATCTCTCTGGAATTACGATTGGTTATGGTGTTGCGGAATTGGCTTATTTAAAATTTTGATGGGGGTATTTAAGGTACCGGAAATTGCACCTATGTGTGTTGTAATCAAAGTGGATGGATACTGACTTATCTGGATTGACGTATTCTCGAGAACCATTGACGCCAAAGTTAATCGATGGCTATCTGTAACCCGGAGAATGTTACCTATACTTGACTACGGAACAGGTGCAGTATCTGCAAAAGCGTGAGTTGGACGCCTGTTGATGGCGCGGTATGTCGTTTTGCCGTACCAGAGAAGCAGTGAAGAGCCGGTTCTCCAGCTCGGGATCTCATTGATGAGACGTATTGTCCAGTCTGAAAGAGAAATGTTTGATTACCAATATCGACGGCGTTATTATAACGAGACGATCTGGGAGCTCTAGCTGATGAACGCCGTCGCCTGCGTGCAAAACACTTAGCCAAAACCGCCACTGTCTTTCTTTATGTATCCATGAATCACACATCCGAGTCGGGTATGTAATGCGACTTGGTTACGTCCACCAGGCGTTCGAGCTCTCGTACTACTATGAGTGCCGATGTCAGCTCAATAAGCACCTTGGTTTCACCAATCACGTGAGATAATCAGAAATATTGCATATGTCATTGCTTCAGCACGCTCCGTGGTATCGTTTATTTCGTAATGAGAGTCCATGCACGGTTCTGGCTTCGAAAGCGTGCTGCTCATTATCAGAACAAGTCACAGTGAGGTTCACGTATTGGCTCGATGGTTCGGATTTGATTATTTTGATACCGATCAATTCAGTGGTCTGTCGATCCAGATGTTCCAATATGTTTTGCTAATTATTCATCAATGAGTGAAATGGTGGCGCGCTTGTTACAGAGTGTGGACTTAACTTCCCTAAGATATTTCCAGTCAAATATTCATCTTCTAATGGACCCATGCGTTTAAGTTGTTTAAGTATATGGACAGCATTTAGTAACTTCACAGCTAGTATGTTCAAATTTTTGGGGAGGTTGCCGGCGTGAAATTGTTCTTTGAAGCAACTTCTTCACGATTTCGTCTGGTTGCCCAAAACATTGTTCTAAAGTATACGTGATGAGCGTCGGGTCCCCTGATCTAGATAGTAAGGCTGCTACTGCTTCTTTTGCATTGCCTTTGAGAGCGACGCACAATCTTGCATGGTTTTCTTGATGTGTGATCCTCTATAAGGTCGTCGATAGCGGCTTTGAATGAAAGCCGAGCAGCAGAGAGCGCCGCTAAATAATGGTAGTTCTCCCGATTGAAGTGGCCGCGGCTTCTGCATGCTTCCTAATATTTCAGCTAACTATTCAATTCCTTGGTTGAAATTTTGTTGCTTAGGAGTTCTTCTTTGTTCGAATTCATTGTAGTTTGTTTGGCGTTGTTCTTCATGAGGTATCTCTTCACGCGGTGTTTTCATTACCCGAGCGGGGTAATATTCTGGTTTCTTTTGTAGCAAGGTACTAAGACGTCCGTAAGTTGCGTTGTTCACTTTTTATGTTTGTTTCAACCGATGGTTGTACTATCTTTATACCATAGCGGGTGAAACCGGGCGAAAATGTACACTTGTTTCTTTCATCGAACTATAGATCCTTTCCGCTTGATCTTTTTCATTTATTTCTTATTTTATTTCTTCATTTACTTGTATGCTAGATATTTGTACTTTTAACCTCTTGCGAATGAGTTCTTCTTCTTCATCTTTTTGACGACGTCTTCTTCTTAACTCTATTAATTTTCCTTGAGCTTCAAGTTCGGCTAGCTTAATTTTCAATATTGACCTTGCGGAACGATGCGTTGTAGTAGTCAGTCGTGATCTAGTTGAGCGCTCCGCTCCATGTGGGGGCGCGACGGTAGCTCTTCTAATGTTGATCATATAACATAACCATTTTGTGTTATGGTGAAATATTATAAATTTTCTTAATATCATAATATAAAAATACGCAAATTACATACGCACATTACAGTACAAAAATAAATATTCTTAAAAGTTTGTAATACAAAATTAGTAATAAAAATTTTCTTACGTTTCCAAAGTTATATTGAAAACGTGCCAATAAACGTAGGACTTTTAAGAGAAAAAGTATTAGTAAAGTAAGTGGTAAAAATTTCATTATTATTTAATGAGAATGATGATGTGGAATAGGAACTAATTCAGTTGTATTACATTTTATCAAGACTTTAATGAATTTTAAAGTTTGAATAACTCAATAGTTAAAATGACTTATTGTTGATTAATTATTAATGATTTCATTAGGACTTTTTAAGCATAAATTTAATATGAAGCATTTTAACCCTTTTTAAAATTTCTTCAGTTGCATCAGTTTGTAACGTCGTATAAAAAGTACATATTCTATTTATTTCTAATTGTTATCCATTTTTCATTCTACCCACGTATCGCTCATGTCCACGTACCGACCCATTTGATACGTCAGGAATTCAACCTTCTTTTTGGCATCGCAAAAATGAGCATGTATAAGAGCCTTACGAACGTGTAAGGTAGAAAAAACTTGAGAAAACAATGGGAGTAATAGAGAAGCAAGACAAAGGGACGAAATAAAAAAGAAAAAGATAATGCTGAAAAAATGTTTACATATTTATGCATCTACTAATCCCTTTTCTCTTGTTTCTTTTTTATTGACAGGTACCCTTGAGTTAGTCATTCTGGGCCTAGTCTCGCAATCGTGTCAAGTTTTAAGCAAAGAAAAAGAGATACCAATTCCCTTGTATCAATAAAATTTAATAACCAAATGAAATAAAATTAAGTCTGATGACGTGTTGATATTAGCATGAGAAAAAAACCGAAAATGCAAAAGTTTTGAATTCAATAACAAAACAAAAAATTTAGGTGATGATTAACCTTGAAAGGTAGATTCAAAATTTACAATAATATTTTAGAGTTCAGAAAACACTAGCTCCCCTCCCATTCACGACATGAAAATAACCGACAAAAAGCTTAGAGGTAATAGGTAACTGCATGACTTATAATGCGAAGCACTTGAGAGTGTTTTATGAAATCCGGTACATATACCTCAAATAAACCGGAATTCGAATGCTGACGAGTTAATTTTCTTTTGGCGGTAAGTGCGTTCACAATTTAAGTCCGATTAATGTAGTGTTAAAGGGGTTCCATAGTGCATTTTTTTTTTACTTTAATGTTGCTGAATACACACCTGTTTTTTTCGAGTCTTTCATTTTTTCATTGTATCTGACTACTCATACCTCGACAAGATTGTATAGTAACGTTGAGTATGGAGGTAGCTTAAGTTGAAAGGCGAAGTCACAAGATTTCCATAGTTTTGTTTTAGAACTCCGCGTCTTATTAAATATCATTTATAAAAGCGGGTTTCACAACAAACGAAAAGAATAGCTGGAAATTGACACTTAATAGGTGAATTGTGTTAAAAACGTATTATAATTAAATCATGAAGCTCTGACCTGTCAACCTTCAGGCCGCGTGCTTGTGTAGCAAACATAGACAAAACCGTGTACAAAAACGGACGGTTTAACGTCGGGTAAAAAGCAATGCATTTATAACGAGTCAGTTAATTTGAAGTATTTTCATTGAAGTAATAGATGCAAATTTTGTCCTTGTCATGCTAATGTGTGCGCGCTATAAAACACAATGAAAAAATGTTGAACCGCTCCGCTTTGCAGTGTGTCTCATTACTTCGTCCAGTACTGGATACGCGTGGACGGCCAGTTCCTAGTTTCATCATGTAAATAGACTTTGGTGTATTCCCCTTCTAAGCTTGTCGTCTATGCCTATGTATAGTAAGATCATAAAAGAGCCATGACTGTACATTCAATATTTTGTTCAAAAAATAATTTATACACGTTGTGTTTATATTACCGAGATCGCAAACGTTTTGAATCTTTGCCTTCTTGTCTATGTGTTGGTACTAGTTAATCTTAGAAATGGCTTGATCGGATTGAATGCGGTTTTCACTGGTGTATTGCGGCAAGATTAATAGTAATATTTAGAGTTTGTATAATTAAAATCGATTGATAAACAAAAAGGTTATGTTAATATTCTATCTAAGTATATAATATCGATAAAAATTAAAACAAGCATATGATTTTTACTTGCATGCAACTACTATTGATATATTTATTAGTATGTCAATTATATTTACCGACAGGTTTACGTACATTTATTTTTTCCCAGTTAATGCTAACTATCAGCATGAACTGGGAGAAATGAAAAGAATTACATTGTCACCGACTTGAAATGTAATCTTTTCCAGCATACATCATATAGCAAACTAGTAAAACGTATATAAGACAAAATTAATAGAGATAAATAGAAAAGTTTACATCGATATATATTATAACAATCAACGTCTCTCTGCCTGTCTGTCCATTTGTGTCCTTTTGACTTGAACCACTTATCTGATTTACATGTTTTTTTTTTCTAAATTCACGACTATGTTATCTGCCTAAGTTATGGAATGTATTTTGTAACATAAAGTAAATTACGTAATAACCAGCCACGGTAATAATGAATCAAGTTGGTGCTTAAATGGCTTACGACGAGTAAACCAATAGAGAAATATCAAATAAATGTGTAATATTATTGTAGATCTTAAAAATAACTACGAAAAGGTCCATAATAGCATATGATCCTCTTCTAAAGATCATCCACAAGCATTTTTGTGAGTGAAATAACACTCAGCTGACGGGGCGGGAACCTACTTGCGCCCATTAAAAAAACTAGGAACGTTGCACACAAAGAGGCCTTTGTATGATTACAATATATATATTTTTTTAATTATAAAAAATACAAGGAATACTTAATATCTACGTCTAAAAATATGTCTATATACTTATTTTATTATTAATTATCTTATAACTAACATACCTTCGTTAAATTTGAAAAGCTTAACAATAAAAAAGATTAACAACAGTTCTGTAATCCATGCAAGCGATGCCTCGGCTACAGCTAGTACAATATAGGACATAGTAAAGAATAATATACTCAGTTTAATATTATGTGAAATTATCAGCCTAAAAGGCAAATGAGTATAAGAAAATTAATTTCTCGGAAAAATTACTATTTAAGTATTTTACCTTGGGTCTTCATTAAAGCTGTCATTGTTTTCGTCGCAGGGCACGTTAATTAAATTCATGCGCGATGATTTTAAAATGGATTTTAACTTTTAATTCTCGCAATTGCCTCCTCGTGTCGCGTATTGCCGCGCATTAATATAGGTGAATATTTTATCGATTCAAAAAATGTTTCCAGATTGCATTAAAAGTGGTCTATGTGTTAAGTTCGAAGTCTTCGATTTGTATGTGTACGTAGTAGGGGCGACGGCTTCTAAGAACTCGATTCTTATCGGCTTCCCTTTCATAAAATATTTAATGTGCATAATTCATAAATAAATAAATTATTGCTTTTTAGTATACAGACACTTAAAATTATTTTTAATTTTCAATAATTATTGTAAATAATATCCAGCCTTCTTACGTTAATAACGTAAGCCCTATATAAAAACATTCAAATAACTCGAAAGCAACCGAGTTATTTAGACGACCAAATTCAGAATGTTCGCAATCGTCGTAATCAATGTGAAATGTTGAGTCTTCCATATTCAGTTGTATTCGCGTTGTGGCGATGCCTCGAGCCCGCGAGCCAGCGGGTCGCGAGCCGCGGGCGAGCGGGGAATGGAAGCTTGATAACTCGGTTGATCGCGAGTCTTGCTTCAACAACGAAATGACGCAATTGTAATTCGTGTAACATAATTTCACCTTTAACGTGAATTCTTAGGTGTTATATTCGGTTGCGGATTCTTGTGTTATACATCATTATGTAAATAATAATGCGTTTCGATCAGCGGAGATTTCCCATTATACCCGAATAAAAACGGTTTTGCATATAGCATCATTCCCGTGTCGAATTAAGAATAGAAGCGTTGTGAGTGTAATTGAATTTATATAATACGAGTTAGTGACACTAAGTTAGTTGGTGGTATTTAAGACGAATTGATTGTTATTCTATTTATTCAGTAAGTGTTTTTATTTTCGATTTTATAATGGCACTCTTAGCAATTGAATGCTGCACTACGGATTTTCTATTACAAAGCGAAAACTCCTTTTCAAAATTAACGTTTCAGCAAAAACAGAAAATTATCGAGTTAGATCGTGCTAAACCTAATATGAAAATAGATTATAAACGTAAAGATGGTTTTGTAAGCATTTCCACGTTTCACTTTACGAAAATTTACTTGGTTGACTGGCAGTTGTAAGCATAATAGAATGTATTGTTTTCCTTGTTTATTATTTTCAAAATCAAGTAGCGTTTGGAGTAGTACAGGATTTGTAGATATAAATAATTTTACTAATTCCTCGAAAAACACTTACAAACTGAAAACATATTCGTAGTTCTTTAGCATTGCACGAATTTGGCATTAATAGAATTGAAATTTCTTTAGGGAACTTTTCGAGGCATATAATAAAAAAGTAGAACGAAACCGTAATTTAATGAAGCGATTTATAGACACCATCATTTTATTAGGAGGCAAGAGCTATCGTTTCGCGGCCATGACGAAAAATTAACATCAGATAATCGCGGTAATTACATAGAAACTTTGTTGTTTTTAAAACATATGATTCAGTATTAGATATGCATTTAGAGCAATGTTCCTCAACTCAGAACTCTGTGTTCTCTGGTCTCTCGAGCGATATTCAGAACGATTTAATAAAGTCCATAGCTCAGGTCATTAGAGATGAAATTAAATCAGAAATTAACTTTGCGAAATTCGTGTCGGTTATAGCCGACGAAACACCTGATATTATCGAGAGCAAATGTCTGTCATATTCCGCTATTTGACTAAGACGGGGATCGAAGAGATTTGTAGGTTTTCGATGTTACTTTAGAACGTGGAGCAGATCAGTTATCGCAAAGTATATTAGATCATAGATCAGTTTAATTGTAAAGAAAAATTAGTCGGTCAGTCGTATGATGGGGCCGCTGTGATGTCGGTGCTCAGGGCGGCGTACAAACAAAATTAAATTACAATGTCCAATGGCTGTCTTTATTCCTTGCTATGCTCACGTACTTAACTTAGTGTTATCTCGATCTTTAGAAAATATTCCAGAGGTAAAACAATTTTTCGGCCACATCAATTGCATAATAATTTTTTTTAAATCTACTAAACGTTCGGGTCTTTAAAATTAACGTCAGATCGTCGTTTGCCTGGTGTCGCAAAACTCGATGGCAGTATCATTCTCGTATTATTAATGTCATTTGTAACTGTAGATCCGACATAATACAAACATTTAATATAATTATAGAAAATTCGATGGATTGGGATTCTGAATCAATTGCCATATCAGAAAGTTTGTTAATGAAATTAGAAGATAGGGAATTTTGCTTTTTTTTTGCATACTTTAGCTGAATTATTTGCAAGAACAGATATTACTTTCGCTTTACTACAAAATAAACAGAGTGATATAGACGTCGTTATTCGCGAAGTTCAATCGCTATTAAATTGGTTTGAGAGTAATTTCATTAATAAGTTTGACGAAATTTACGACAGTGTCACTGATATAAGTGAGCCTCCACGAAGACGCCGACGTCTATTTAGCTCAGAATCAGACTTAAAACGCGAGTATAAACGTATTTTCATCGAAATTGTAGATAATGTTAAAATCAAATTCAAACCAGATATAGTTCACCAAGCAATTTGTCGTTGCTATACATTTCACTACACGAATTGTGTAGTGAAATGTATATAAATTTATAATAAAACTCTAAAAAAAAACTTAAATAAATGTTTGGTCACATTTTGATATAGGCCCAATTTATGGTTAATCTTACGAGTTGTATTACTGAATACGATTATTATTTACCTTATAGTTTAAATTAGGTGTGATATTTGTGTAGTTTGATTTAAATGATTAGATGAATTATTGATGTTTCAATTGGTTAAGCATTAATTGATCATATATTTCTTAATAATTAATTAGGGGAGATATGAGTTATCGCTTAATTTTACTGTTCAGGTGTAATGGTTGATTTGTTTGATTGTTAATTGATAATTATTGATAGTTGATTTGATCCTATTTTATTATTTTATTAAAATTGATTATTTTAGTTTATAACGTGAATTAGGATACTATTATTTATATATTTATTTTGCAAGTTTAAATTAAAGTTTCTTGTATAAGAATATTACAAAGGGCAATGTGTGCGCTTTTGTGTCAGTGTCTCTAGGGGGAAAAAAAGGAGATATAACATGCATTTGTCCCTACAAAAACCATTGAATGAAAAACAATACATTTAAGCGGTGGTAGGATGCGCCGACGATGAGCCGGGCTCGCGGGGTAGAGGGCAGTCGATTTTGGAACCACGAGAGCCGAAGTCGGGCCGCACCCCGGAACCCGCGATCGGCGCTGACCTCAGCACGCGACCACGGGGAATCGAGACGTGCAGCTGATATGTAAAGGAACATTCTGCAGTCCAGCAGAAGGGTCACGGACGGCGATTCCACAGGAAAGCGAAATTTAGTATTTATTCTTATACTGTTTTTCCTGTGTGCAGATTTCCTAATAAATAGTTATCTTTTAGGCTGGCAGTTCATTCGTCTGAATGAGCACTGCCTCCTTGGAGCTGCATCGAGTTGAAGTCGAATTGAAATCGAATGGAAATCGAATCGAAATCGAATCGAAATCGGATCGAAATCGAATCGAAATCGAATTGAAATCGAAATGCAATCGAGTTAAAATCGAATTGAAATCGAATTGAAAACGAATTGAAATCTAATTGAAATCGAATCGAAATAGAATCGAAATCGAATTGAAATCGAATTGAAATCGAACTAATACGCATGCGTGCAGTCGCTTCTCGTTCTGCGCAACTTATACACGTTTTCTCGCGGCCGTTAGAGTACAGGCGCGTAGATAAATTTAATTGGTTTGTTCAGGTCCTTCCTTCATATATTATCTTATATAAACACTTCTATAAAAATTATAAATTTAGGTCAAGTTTACGCGCCGGACTTAATATTAACCTTGAGGCATAGAAAAAGGAAGACCTGCTGTAGCCGCATCGCGTCGCTGTCGCGTATTACAGAATACTCGAAAAAGAACAGAGCTTACCTCATTTGCGGGTGTTTACCTGAGTTAAGAATGGAAAATATTGCTAACAAAAATGATAATCTATGTGGGGTGATAACGAAAAATAACAACGTCACGTCAAGCATAGCAAAGACGGCGACGGCGAGTTGCGGCGGCTGGCTTACCTACTTCTATGACTTAGGTCAATGTTCGGATATTTTAACTTTACCTTTCTTTCACGCTCATCTGTCCCATGTCGGTCGGGCAGTTCTTAACTTTTTAGACACGTTCAAAAGTTGTCAGTTGAAACGCCCGTTCATGTTGTTTTTAAATATAAATGTAATACACATGTTACAGTCAACAATTAGCACTGAATAAGTGGATTATTACTTATATTTAACTAACTGGCCCTGCAAACGTTGTTCTGCTTTTTCTTGTGGGTGACCTGCCCGTATAGTTAATGCCCACAGCCGCACCAGCATGAACGTAGAATTATTTTTTTTCTTTTGTATCGGTCGATTTCAATTTCAATCTCAGTTCTGTTTTCGATTCCGTTCCCAGTCACTCTTTTTGATTCTGATTCCACCCCCACACTCGACCATAGTCGCGCCTATTTTCGAGGTGTGGAATGATCTTTGCACATCTCTCTTACTTCACTGACATCCATCAATCTTTTCATGCAAGCTCGTCGCTTTCGGGTTCTTAAAACTGGTCCTTTTTTGATACGCCACTAATTTGGTCTACGTAGGATTTTTTAGGATGACTACATACCAGTGGCGAGGGGTGAAAAAAATATAAAGGAAGCGAGAACTAAAAATTGTCAATATTAAACATTATTAATAAAATATAACTATTACTTACCGAGCTCTGTAACGCCCTCTGGTATAACGCGGAATATTTCATTCGCCACTTTTGTCATGCCGAAGTCAACGATAGAATACAAACGGAAGACTTCGAGCATGCATAAAAGCAACTGAAAAAAGCTAATGAAATAGTTTCCTTTAGTCAATTTATAGCGCAGAGGGATAAATGAATTAAATGAGATAAAAAATATTTAAATTCTAGTGGTAATCTACGATTTTTTCTTGAAAATGAAGAGCTAATACCAAGTCATAAAATAAGGCTTACTTTTTGATTTGCAACAGTAAATGTTCTTCTATAGATAACAACGCGAGATCTGAAGCCTTTGTTCTGTCTGGCTATTCCTGAGGTACGTATGAATGCGTTTGAGAGCTGAAAGATCGTTCCGCAGCCCATAATTGTTATCGGAAGGTTAAACAGATATTACTTAAGCTTAAAATTTGAGGAAATGTATCTTTTAAGATATCTTTTTGTAAATGCAAAATAACTCGTACATATCTAATCCTTTAAGCAGGGAGACAGATATAATACTTTTTTAACTCATTTTTAATGCATTTATGTCAAAAATTCAGGAAATAATAAATTTAAATTATTTAGTTTATCCTCAGGAAATGTACGTTCGAATAAATCATATTTCGACTACTTAATAAATCTAAAACGACAAATTGCTTGGTGAACTATATCTGGTTTGGATTGGTTTTAACATTATCTACAATTTCGATGAAAAATACGTTTATACTCGCGTTTTAAGTCTGATTCTGAGCCTAAATAGACGTCGGCGTCTTCGTGGAGAGCTCACTTATATCAGTGACACTGTCGTAAATTTCGTCAAATAAATACAACTCGTAGATTAACCATAAATTGGGCCTATATAAAATGTGACCAAACGTTTATTTAAGTTTTGTAGAGTTTTATTATAAATTTATATACATTTCACTACACGTACGTGTAGTGAAATGTATATAAATCAATAAACTCAATTTCCATGATTTTCGGACAGCTAGTTGAGACTAATTTCTTATAGCATAAGTCGCACTGTATACGTTCCCTTTATATTTTTTTTTACGAATGGTCAAGCGTACCTTTAAACAGCAGATACATATCCATGACAATTTATGTCAGACAGAAACTCAGCTTTTCTTACAACGATTTTTTTATTTCTTTTTTTTTTATAAAATTATAGAGAAATGCGTTAGTCGAACTAAAACGTCTGAAACAAAAGACTGTTTTTTATTATTATTTAACGAACAAGTTTATCTAAAAAAATGACTTACGGCGTTTCTATGAACTCGTAATATATTTTAGTATTTTATATTCGTAGACCTAAGAATCCGTTTCAACACATAGAACAGTAGAAGGAGTATATTCGAAAATGAGCCACACTGAATCGTTACAGATCCAGTGAATCGATTGTCGTTAATCGCACTTGAATTATGAACGCTTTAAATGCAGAAATAAAAACTTATCTTGCGCGTTGCACTTTACTATTTATATCTATCGACTGACTTCAAGAAGATACTCGGATCATCTGAAACAAACAAGCATGTCACGCCCAACAATAATCAACAAGAATTATTGCCTCTCAAAAATTCCACCCCACAAAATAAATGTATGTATAAATAAGATGTAAACAAACATCAGAAGCATTGACGGAGGCAAAGACCGCACACTGCCGGGGCGGCTTGTTTCTTTAGAAAATTTTATTCTTAGTTATTTTTTTTATAGGGGAATCACTTTATAGTTCAATTTTTAGCTTGCGAGTACATTTCGTAACAAAATACCTATTCACTTAACAAATATCAGAAAGAAATTATGGGAAATATGTTTTGTAATAGGTATTTGACATCCAAAAAACATTGTCACCACGGAGTTTGTGTCACTGAAATGTTAAATAAATTTCATTTATTGTTTAAGAAGTTTTAGATTTCCTTGTTTCGTATTTACATCTGTGCCTTTGCAAGAACGAAAACACCGAGAATCTTCATTATTTACAAATTTAAGAAACTGGTCACAATTAAATATCATATTCTCAACTTGAACAATTCAAGATATTAAACATTTATTTTAAAATAACGACTATTCAAGGCCACCGTTTTAAATTTAATACAACAATCGATTTACTATAAATGTAGAACATTTATACATCTATATCTTAAAATTAAACAATAAACAAACGATCTTTCATTAATAAACAAAGTATCTTTCCCAAGCTCTGTTAGGAAGATGACAGTTTCAAAAGACGATTTGTGTAATTATGCACTGAAAATACCTTTTCAGTTAAGAAACATTCTCGTTTATTTACATCCTTTATTTACATACATTACATTTGAATACCCTTCATGAATTAATTTAAAAATTTCGCCCTTTAATACCTGTGGTACAACTATCATTATCATCAATCTTAATAAAGTTTGTAAAAACTACTAGTGTCTAACTACGAAGTAAGTCAGTCTACTTAGTGTTTCAGTTCAGCACGTAGCATAGTTTGTTAAGTCGAATCAATAAATCTAGCAATAGTGACCATTAAAACGACTTTAAATTATAATATATAGCAATTAGTAATAAACACAAAATAAAGAGAAATATAACAACCAAATATCATAAATAAACGCATTTCCGTAAACTGAAATAAGAGTCAATGTTGACAGTTTTTGAGTTTAACTTTGTTTTTTTAAGTATCAAAAAATCGTTGTTATACGACCACCGATTATAAATACTCATGGCTAACAATTACAGCATCGGATAAATTCTTGTAGTCCGACATGAAGGTCTGAAACATTTGTTTATATCAGTTTCTTGTATTGTCCATACTACTTGTACGGTATAAATATAACTTGGCGGTATTGGCCATTGTTGACATTGGAAGTTGATTTACACACTAATTGAAAAAAACCAAGTTTATAATGAATTTGTCATGCACTTGGTTAATTTCCAAGATTATTTGCTTACATTTTTTTTTGTACGTGGCCCCCATTGAATTGAATGATTAACTCCAAAGTGAGAATATTTTATTCGTTCAAGTCGTTTTTTTTTTTATTTTTAATATATTCTTCATTCTTATTTATTTCACAATTTAAATTTTCCTTCGTGGTTTAGCTGTCATTTATTTATTACCTGTCAATGGTATTTCTTTTTCACATTTTCGGTATTTTGCTTCAGCAACTTTATTTGCGCAGCTGTGGTGCCTTCAGCCTTATACATATTAATGACCTATTGCAATGACAACTTGTATTCTTTTCATATTTTATTGTTTATTGATTTATAAGTTATTTCTAACATAATCCAATGCCATGTACTTTTTAATCTACGTCAAAGAAAAGAGCAGATTCCATATAAATATCTCTACGTATTTTTTTATGTATTCTCAGTGATAATTTCAATTTTGAACCAATTACGAAAGTTTTTTTTTTGTTTGAAATCGTTGAAAGAGTATACTTCTTAGGTGGTCCTATGGTCACTAAGTCAGGATCTGATGATGGGATCCCAGATCCCAGAAATCGAGGGAAACCCTCGAATATTATAGGTGTATACAGTGTGCTCGAGGTCTTTTTTTATTTATTCTAGTTGTTGCGTATGTTAGTTATCATTTCATGCTGCTGAGATGGTGACAGAAGCCACAGCTTCATCGTTAATGGTTGAGAGTTAGACGATGTTACTGCGATTTGACGTCAGATATTACTCAATGGCTATTAGTAAACCTAGTACAAACAGAATTAAAATTATTTTTTATTTATCTACCAACATATTTTCATTCATACATATAATTCCAACGTATTCATAGCAAGAACACATGGAAATCTTTAGCGATAACTATAGAAACAGGGAGAATTAATCTAATATGGAATTGAATGAAAGGTCATCTGTATGAATTGTAGAACTTTTATATTATAAAGGATAAGTATGACTTATATAGTATATTAACAATAATTTAATAGTTTTGCTCCAACTAAGAATGTAAAGACCCTGGAATGATTACCAGCCGACAATGCATACGGGATCGGAACTAATTTTCTGTTCGTTCAGTAAGTACAAAAATAAAGGTGATGCCTAATTTTATTAATATGGCTAAATCTACATACAAAGTTGCTAAATGAATTATAGAATTATAATTATTCGATAACTAAAAAAATGTAAATAATTGTTTAAAAACAACTTATTAGGTGGTTTTGGAGTAGGTTTCAACTAAAGCAAGATAAAAGCACAATTAATCTAAAATATGAATATGAAACGTTAAATATTAGTCAAAAAAAGGAGATCTTTTTCTAAGGAGACACAACTGTGTCTGATTTATCTTTAGCTGGAACCGACTCCAAAAACAACTAATTAGTTGTTTTTGAAATCCGATTAAACAATTATTTAAATATGTAATTGGAGGCGGTTTATTTTTAGGATTCTGTACCTCAAAAGGGAAAACGGAACCCTTATAGGATCACTATGTTGTCCGTCTGTCTGTCTGTCAAGACGCTTTATCTCGGGTACGCGTGGAGGTATCCAGTTGAAATGAAAACCTTGTGTTCACTTGTGATTTTCATTTCAACTGGATACCTGGTAATGAAATGAAACTCTAGTCTACAGTCCCTTGAAGTTATGTAAACATGAAATTTCTAAGTTAATCTAAAAAAATATACGGCAGTTTATGCCGTAAAAAAACGTATATTTTGACACTCTCAAGGGAATGAAAATTGATATGTTTTCCGTTGACCACCTACATTCTTATTGGTTTGGTAAAATAATACCGTCTAATACTACAAGTATAAGAAAAAAATTGAAAATCGTATATTTGTAATTATATTTAAAAATAACTTTGATTAGGTTACTTAACTAATTTAGGTATGAGTTGTTAGTATAACCACAATTTCTTATAAGTATGTAATTGTAGGTTTTGGAAATTGAATTTCTGGAAAAGCTTGAAAAAAACTGCGAGACTCGATTTCTGAACTATTTATAATATGTACCTTCAAATTTGCATGGAACCCTCGGTGGGCGAGTTCGACTCGCATTTTATCCTTTTCTTATTATACTCTCATAATTTGATTTCGTTTTATAAGATTTGTTAGGAAATTGTCATAATTTCGATTGATATTTTATCTATATGCTGTATATCAATCTTGTAAAATTGTTTATTAGAATATATTGTCTTAATATTATAACTCATTTTTAGTAATTGTGAATTGTATTCTAGATTATTTTAAAGAGTATTTGGATTTTGTGGAAGTAAAATTACGTTTAATCTAATTCGATGATTATATATTTATATGGTAAGCTATTGACCGCTGCTTACACGCGTACATAAAATGAATTCCTTTATCTTAATATCGCCCATCTGAAAGTAAGATCCTGATCTATTTATTTATTTCGTTCTCGATTCAGTAGAGTCATTCTGGTTGTCATCACGACTGGGCAGGGAACAAATTACAGACTATTTCACATAATTGAAGCTTCAAACTGACGTATACACGCTTTAATATTCCGCGCAGCTTATTAAAACAGGCATCACAAGGTTGTATGTCATATGGTGTTAACCATAACCCTGGATTCTCCTTTAATAAAAGTAATGTTTGTGATAATTGATTAATAATTTATAAAACAGCCTATTAAGCTATGCTGGGGAACCTTTTTTAAAGTGCTGTACAAAAGTATAAGGCAACGGTTTATTATTAGTGAAAATAATCACAATTTGAATCTAGAGGATGTGTTTGAAATGCTGAGCGCTTTCGTGAACTGCTATAACCTCGTAGATGCAGGTCACTCAACTCTGATTAGGAGTTAGCTTTTTGCTGAAAAATGCAAGAAACTGACTATTTGCCATAGAAGAACTGCTGAAGGCGACACCAATATGGACGCTTAATGCTGGTGAATAAAACGGCGTCGGCCAACAGCATAGTGAAGAAAGGTTCTATCAGGCAACTCTTCTTGCACTTATCAAAATTTTGCAAGCTCAGTGATATCTAATGTTTTTATTAAACTAATTAGTTAAACAATATATTACATTTAATTAGATAATGTATTTAATAGATATATTAGATAGATAATTTTCGAAAGACAAACGAGTTTGCGAGCCATCGAGAGTAGGTAATCGCTACCTATGGACATAGGAATCACCAGTGATTTGCCGACCTCTTGGCTAGGTATTACACATCTGATATCACCGGAACTTTCACTTTCTGAATGAAAAAAAAAAAACAGCAGAAGTTGTTATTTGACGTATGTATGTTATATCACCGGTTGGCAGACTCATTTTCGTGCTGCAGCCAAATTGGCCACAGCACAGCTCTACTACTTTAAAACGAAACTAATAGCAGGAGAGCTGATGGTACTTTTTGAATAGGTATTTGAGGTAAACTGAAAGTTTGTGTGGCGTTACTTTACTAATGTTTTAATACAAACTTAAAGACTTAGCTGAGGAATAGTGAGATTTTCACAACCCCTGAATCTTTTAAATTTTTTTGCAAAAAATCTTTTTTCAAAAATTATTTTCGGCTCTTAGACTATAACAAGCGTTACGATAGACTATTCTATTGTTACGTTTGTAGTTGTACTCCCTACTAGTTTTTATTTTAGACCGAGGCATATGAAGATACTCTAAAATTGTGATATAGAAATAAATATAGATTAGTGGCAGGTGAAATACATGTGAACGTACCTTTAG